>JAVJIF010006078.1:0-117496 GCA_038442645.1 Agave tequilana | reverse complement strand
CGGAGAAGGCGGAGCCGGCGAGGAAGAGGAGCGGCGGGTTGAGGACGAAGCAGGCGGGCCGGGGATCTTGCCGCGGGAGCTAGTGTTAGGGTTTTCTAAAAGTTAGGATTTTTAGGGTTTTTAGCTTTCTCTCTCTGCCTCCGAGGTTTTAGGATCTATGGGTACTTTGGTGAAGGAGGTGCTGAGAAGGCTCTGTGTTGAGTTCGGGTGGTCGTATGCCGTGTTCTGGAAGGTGATTGGATGTGGAGATCAGATGTAAGCTTCGAATTTGATCTCTGTTTTTTTTTTTCCTTTTGGAATTTGAAAGTATTTCTTTAAAGTTTTATTCTTTTTTGGACAGCTAGTGTTAATGAGTGATCAAAATTTAGTACTCAACTTTATTTTGCTATGTTCTGATTTTGATTTGGAAGAATATGCTCTCCTTTCACTATTTTAGCTGGCTTCTTTAAAAGAGGCTAATAAATGAGACAGTAATTGCTTATTTTCGGTGGATAATGACAGTGTGATTATTACACTTGAGTTTGTTGAGTTGCAATATTCACACATCCGATACTAAAAATGAGTTCTTTTTAAGAAAGGAAAGGATCAAACTCTCTGTTTTGCTTTTACTTTCTAGTTGTGGAAATTTCAAGATCTGGGATTTGTTTCTTTAAATAAAAGAAAGTTTTGGTTGGAAATTTAGCAGGCATTTGGTGTGGGAGGGTGGGCATTGTGAACGAACTTCGGCTGCCACTGCTGCTTCTGGGTTTGAAGCTATGGATCTGCTAATTAAGGAAAGTGGAGTGCTTCGAGGCTCCCAAAATGGTGGCCTTTCTCAGCTTGGATCCCAAGCAGAGGACAGAGTGCGAACGCTCGTTTTCAAGTTGATGGCAGCTCAGGTTCATGTTGTAGGAGATGGGTGTGTATATTTGTTCTTTCCCATTTATTTTTGAATAATTTTCTATTTTTACATTTTTCACCTTCCCCTGTTTGGTTGGTTGTTAAATAGCCTGCTGTATTTCAGGATAGTTGGGAAAGCTGCTTTGATGGGAAACCATGAGTGGTTGCTTGGAGATGTGCTCACTGGTAACGGATCCATATCCAAGGTACATCTCAAAAAGTCTCTTCTTTTTTTTCCCCCCCTCCTACAAGGATTTGATGGAAGATGAGTATTTGTTTCAAATTTTTATATGATTATGGATGACAAAGTTTCATGCTTCTAATTAACAGATATAAATTGCATTATTTGTTTACAAGATTGCAATCAGAGTGATTTAGATTATATGACGGTGCTGAATTGTAAGGATCTATTTTGGGTCAAAACATGCAAAATTTGCCATATGTTTGCTCTCTCTCCACCCCCTCCCCACCACCACCCAAAAAAAGAAAAAAAAAAGTATATTTCCTTCCATCAATTGAATCCCTAATAAATGATTTTAGCTTTGGATTTATATAAGTTGGAGGGATCCATCTGTATTTATGCATTTCTCGGGGCTAATAGCAGGAACCTTAAATGGTTTTGAAATTATGCAAAAAAGTGTTGCTCAAACAGTTTTGAATCTTTTGGGAGATACGTCAGCCATACTGAACAGAAGCCTATTTCCTTCTTACAATAGTCTTCGGCCAACATGCTTCTGCTAGAGAATTGTCATATCTAGCCAAAGTTAGATCAATGAATGTGAAATTCTAGCAACTAACAATATAAATTTGTTATTGGTGTGTTGGAATTTAATTAATGATATTTCTGTTGGAATTTTAATATCTATTTGTTTTAGTTGATTGATTAGGTGACATTCTTCTCAACTGTAACTGTTGTTTAAATTTTGTATATATTTCCATGTGGAATGATTTGTCTTTTCCCCTGAGATATATTGTAGCTTCCTCTCATAAGATATTGACCTTTGAGACAATGAGAGGCCAGTCAGGTGACTAGGACATCTGGTATATCTTTTGATGTTCTTGTTACTTTTGGGTTGAGTATGACATCCAAATTTGTATGACATACTGTGACTGTAATAGTTTTCTAGAAGTGTTATGACTTATTGTTCTGCACTATATGATTCAGTCTTATCATTTAAATATATAATGCCTCAGTTCTGAGGCGATGAAAAGCTAAATTCCATGTTTGGGATAGCTAGTTGTAACATGAATCATTTAAATATATTATGCCTCGGTTCTGAGGCTATGAAAAGCTAAAATCCATGATTGGGATGCTAGTTGTTCTAACATGAGACAGATAAGTTATCTTCCAACTTTGGTGTTATTTGCAATCATTGTGCTCCAAAAGAATTATCTTCCTTTATGAAAGAGACTTAAAAACTAAGAGGTACATGCCAGAGGAATTTGGTCTGTAATGTACTAAAACTTTTCAAGCATTGCCTATATCTTTGTCGACCTTCCCATTTTAATAGTCATTTGGAAATGTAGATCAAGGTGTGCAAATTGAAATTCACTCCAATTGTACTAATGGAACATTATAAAGGACCTCAAAACTTTTGGAATTTATAGTTTGGTTTGACTTGCACGATCATTTTTTTCCCTTTTTGTTTTGCAAAAAATTTCTTTCTTCTTTAAGGAATATAGTATCATGGTGATATTTAATGACCTAATGACCGTAATGGCAACTGTTCCATGTGACATTTTTCTCTCCCATTGACACAGGATTTCGCTGAGATCCGTAACCAACATTTGGCAGGCATAAAGGTCAGAAAATACTCATCAATCATTAATTTGTTTTGATGTACATCAATCATTAATTTGTTTTGATGTGGGCCCTGTTTTTTATCCTTTTCTCTGGATTTCTGGTTCTCACAAATGTTGTTTGTATTACAGACAATATCAATTATTCCGGTGCTTCCTCATGGCATAGTGCAACTTGGTTCCACTCAGATGGTAAGTCTTGTTCAGTTTTCTCTAATGGGAAATACAGTTGTTGATGATAGAGTGTGTAATCTAAAATAAGATGTACCCTCCATCAATTATTTGCTGTTAGGAACAAACTTCATCAATGCTAAATAAGAATGGCCATAGCTAGTACTTACTGGAAATGCATGTATACCTGCACTTTGTGGTAGATCAAGAATTTTATACCTACTATATCTCTCCTCTTGGCTACTATATGACATTTAATTCTATTACAAGTCATTTTTAGTCCTTTTTTTTGTTTGAAATGGTTCATGCTCTTTAGGAGACTGTTACTTATACGCTAGATGGTGAACACCTAGATAGTTCTGTGCAAAACTTTTAATATGAAGTCAGTCGGAGAAACAGATTCACATAGTAATAAAAGGTTTCTTTGTTCTTTTTATGGTAGTCTAATGCTGGAGATTTAGCGCGCTCTCTCTCTCTCTCTCTCTCTCTCTCTCTCTCTCTCTCTCTCTCTCAAATTTAAAAAAAGCTTGATATTTAGCCCATTTACCACCACCACTGCTGTGCCGTCTTTTCATCACCCAATTATCTTCTTTCAGAATCGGTTGGTTAAATAGCAAAACTCTTGAAAAACTGTGGAGTACCAGCTGGAGTGACCGTATTGTACGATATACTGTCAATCTTGGCCATCATTCAGAGTCGGGTTCCTTTGGTATTCTTTGCGGAGGAAGGATTACTTTGTACAATTGATATCACATAATGGTGTTGACTCATGAGCATATCTTTTTTTTTTTTTTTTAAAAGTTGAACTTGGTGCTACATTTATTAGCCAGAGTCAAGACACCTTCTTTTATTTGACTATATGCTTCAATCCGTGCTCTTTTTTTTGCTGTCTCCTTAATATACAAGGAATCTAAACAGACTTTTGGCAATTCTTTTGTAGGTCCTTGAGAATCTTGGATTTGTAAATCATGTGAAGGGTTTATTTGGACAGCTGCAATTTGTTCCAGGGGCTCTTTTATCTAGTAGTATCAGTGAGAAGAATTTGCGCCAGAAAATCCAACTACATGAATCAGTTGGAATGCAAGTGGCTGTCAAACAATATGGAGAAGGGGGTACTAATCGAAATGGCTTATCCTCTCTCAATGATGATACTAGAAATTGTCAACATTCATGTCATCTTGGGTCTAGAGCTGTTACTGAGCCTTGTGATTCGTCTACACAGTTGTATGATCAAATGTCAGCCAATGTTCCAGAAATCCCATTAGCGAAAGAGAATATGTCAAGCAAAATGATTCCTCTTAGTACTCAGACAATGGTTCGCTGTGCAACTAATCCAATCCTTCATTTGAATAGCAAACTCGAAAGTGGACATCAGGAAGCTCATCTAATGTTCCCCAATCCAGATGCAATGCTGCTCAAGGATGTGTTGCCTTGCGAATCAAATTCTCGAAGAGAATATAATCCTCCAACTGGTTTACCCTATAGTAGGTTGACATTCCTGGAAGAACAACTTCTTTCTATGTCTGGTATCAGACAAGGAGAGTTTGCTAACAGTTGTGTATCTATATTAGATAATACTAACATGCGCCAGTTACAATCCTATAAATGTTCATCCCTCAATCCTTTCCAAGGTTCTGATGTCAGGCCATCATTTACCAGAGGTCAATTACTGGACAGTGCAAATGATCTTGGCAAATTCAATTCATTAAACAGCACCACAGAAAGTTTCAGGAGCCAGTGTGCTGATTCATCAAGTTCGGAAGTGCCCCAAGTTTTGAATCCAACCAATAATTCATCATTCAATCAGATATTTCCTGGAAACTTGAATCCTTGCCATTTAAACTCCATTAGCAAAAAATCTCAGTCTGGGTCTTCTACAGAAGAGCAGAAAACCAACAATAGGCAGGTTCAAGCTTTGGAGGGCCAATCCACCCAATTTGATCATGGTTCTTCCCAATGTTCCTTGCTGGGTAATCCTCTAGGGGGCTCTCTTCTTCAGGAAAATAGAACTTACCAAAATTCTGCCGGTCTTGAAAAGGGTAGTGCACCAAGTAGGTTTGGTAGCATGTGCAATGGGAAGCCAGAGTTCCTGCCATCTTTAGATGAAAAAGTTTCAGTAAGCTGTCTACAGCCTTCATCAGGAAATGATTTATTTGATGTATTGCGGCTTGATCAATATAAATCTGGGTTCTCTCATGGCAATTTGGATTATGTAAAAATACATGGCACCGCAAATGCTCATGATTTGAGTACTGATGTTTCTACATGCATAACTGAGCTGGAAGATGGTCCTGTTTTTAATGCGTTGAATGACGAGATTTGTTGTAGCGGGATGTTCTCAGAAGCAGGTAATGACCAACTGCTAGATGCTGTAGTCTCTCAGTTCAACCAAGGTTACAAATATGAGATGAATGACGATGCATCTTGCAAGACTTCATTAACAAAGATGAGCAATTCCTCACTCCATACTAGTTCTCCAACAAATGGATGGGAGGTTTCGCCAAGGCAGATGAATGCTGAAATTTTGGGTCTCCCTTCTGTGCCTATAAAGTCTGAGCCAGCAGCTTCAGGTTCTGTGAAATCTTCGTGTAGCATGGAAAGAGGTGAAGGGTGCTTCCCCAAAGCAATGGGGACCATAAATCTCAGATCAACCTATGGATTGAAGGTCAGAAGATGAACCGTGATAATCATTCTGTTGTACATGGTAAAAAAATTAATGAGGTGGGTAAAAAAAATAGGAAGAGATTCAGACCCGGAGAGAACCCTCGACCAAGGCCCAAAGATCGTCAAATGATTCAAGACCGTGTCAAGGAACTACGTGAAATTGTCCCAAATGGAGCTAAGGTGAGTCCCATGTTTTCTCCTGAAGCATTTTTCTGGTTATTTTGTTTTATATTTCTTACGTTTTCATTTATTTATACATGTTAATGTTTCTGATGTGTACTAACATCTTCTCTGTTCTTAATTGGGGAAGCAGTGTAGTATCGATGCTTTGCTGGAAAAGACCATTAAACACATGCTATTCTTGCAAAGTGTGACGAAGCATGCAGACAAGCTGAAGGAAACTGGGGAGCCTAAGGTATTTGTTGTTCTTGATCTACGTTATAATTATATTTATACTTTTTGTCCTTTTAATTATATCCTGTTAGAGACATTATTTGTGGTAAATGCACCACTTGTGTATTTTTCTTAAGCAAGCTCGTGCTTTAACCATTATTATTAGCTCAAGGTATTTCATATGGCACATAATGATTTACAATTTGTGACAGTTTACTCATAAACTACTAAATTACTTACGCTCTAGTTTATCAATTTTTTCATCTCGTTTTCTCAGAATCCCTATATGTATCCTATTTCACATTTTATATAAAAATTTAGAACCATATTATGCTTCAGTTTCCATTGTACTCTCCTGTTTATGTCCTCCAAGATGTCTTTTTCTAGTATGATATCCGAAAATGGCTGCACTACCACTGTCTCTAAGTGAACATAAAACTTAACAAGCACATATGTTGTCAATTGGGTAAAATAAGCATAATTGCATATTTCCAAATTGAGATTAAAAATGGCCAGGCTATGTCCTCAGGAAATACATACAGGACATTGACACAGACATTTTTAATATCATAAGCTTGGCCATTTGATAGAAATTCAGGTATATGATGTTAAATTAACTGCTAATAGAGATGAGTTTTTATTGACAGCAAATTTGCAGAATACTTGCCATTCTTTTGCCAAGTTTGCGTGATCTTCCTGAACTGTTATTTTCATCAATGTATCCGCAGATTCTTAGCAAGGAAGGGGGCTTGCTGCTGAAGGATAACTTTGAAGGTGGTGCAACATGGGCATTTGAAGTAGGCAGTCAGTCCATGATCTGTCCTATTATAGTAGAGGATCTGAATCCACCTCGTCAGATGCTTGTGGAGGTAAATATTCTCAATCATGCCTCAGTATTTCACTTTTAATACAAAGGAATTTTTTTATAAACATTGTTGTTACTCAGATGCTTTGTGAGGAGCGGGGTCTCTTTCTGGAGATAGCCGACCTAGTTAGGGGGTTGGGGCTGACCATCTTGAAGGGGGTAATGGAAGCTCGCAATGATAAAGTATGGGCACGCTTCGCAGTCGAGGTATACCACTCAGTTTTTGATTCTAAACTTTTGCTCATTTCAGTTTTGTGGCTATTTAAGAACTTGTTCTGCAAGTTTCTTTCATTTTAACCTTTCCCATTAACAGATAGAATCCCCTTTGGTTAATACAATTTTAGGTTGATTGCTTTAACAAATTGTCAATGCATAGTTCGAGGAGCATAGGAGATTGCTGAACATGAATTGCATTAGTTGGAATCCAAAAATCTTGAATCTTGTCTCAATAATCTTAAAATGACGGGTTGTACTTTTGGCCAAACCAAAGTTCCATCCTTACCCAGAATTAGGTTATTGTTCTGCATAACTGTTCCTCTGTATAGTTCCTAAGCGTATATGGTCAATATATCATTGGTAGGATTTGACAACTTATTGTTCTTCACATTTTCTAATTTACTTTCGGGTACCAAATTATTCTTTGCATGGTACTTGGTTTGAACTTTAAATATGCCAGTTTCTTTTCTATTTCTTATGTAATTCTATATTAATTTACTTCTTTGGTCAAAAGACTCAACAATTGTCCCAAAGTGGAACACATTGCTATCTATGACCGAAATATCAACTCTAGTTTGATAACAACCTTCACTACCATTAATATTTGGTTCACAAATTATCTTCTCATTGGGGTCATGCAATCCTTTTTACACAGGCAAACAGGGATGTGACAAGGATGGAAATATTTCTGTCGCTTGTACGATTGTTGGAGCCATCTGCTGGGAACAGTAAAGCCCCGGAAGGTGTTGGTAACTTGAACAAGCCACACAACATGTTCCACTCTACATCATCTATTCCTGCCACTGGTGTGTCTGACCGTGTATGGTGAGATACCGATGGTTTTGAGGAGGTTTTCGTTTTCTTTCTTCGTTCTTGAAATGCTGCGAGCGGGAGCTGGTGCTTCTTCTTCCGGCCATGACTGGCATTTCAGCGGAAGAGATTTTCCACATTTTACCTTACAACCTGTGGACAGGCTTTGATTACTGACCGAATTGGTGACTCTTTTGCTCGGCTAGGTCACTAGAATCAGCACTGTAGATTTTTTTCGTCGCTCATCCTGCATGTTATTGATTATCAGAGGGATGGCAAGGGTGTTGGTTGTAGGCAGTTTCTGATGTATAATTGTGATGTAAAATCTAGGGTTGGTTTGTAAACTAGGTGTATTCATGAGAGGTGGCTGGGATGTTCCACAAATGTAGAAAAGGATAATTGTAGGTAGGGCTTGGAACTGATGGTGTTTATGTGTGCTTATGCTATCAATTTGCTGATCTGATTATCTTCCAGTATCTCTGTTTGGTGGGCTGTCATTTGCTTTTGAACTTTGATGATGAGAGATGGGAAAATACAGTAGGATCTGTGCACAAACTTCAGAGTAGAAGTGTTTCATATTGTGGGAAACATTTAAGTTTTGATCTATGACTTCAAAAGGGAGTGACTTTAAGAAAAGGAAAACTACCAAAATAAGCTTCAAAACAATCTGATACATGAAAGCACACACAAGCTTGCATCTTGCTGATATGTCCACTGCCCACACCATGAGAGAAATCATAGGACAAGTGTGCACACAACGTACACATACCTCTTCTTTTTGTATGAAATTTGTTCATTCCCATGATTGCCATCTATGTCCCAAATCAAATAGTATACAATCACCTATCCTATTGTTCAGTAAACTATACTAATACTAATGCCTTTGCTACTCTTTTCCCTCCTTTCACCACTTGAATTCAAATGAAGGAGAGGCAACATAAAATGCACAAAGAAGTAGCCTTGCTTTACTTACCCCTATAACCCAACAAACTACACAAGAATCATGAGACAAACTCCTACTAGAGATTTTATGCTACAAAGTCCGGTAGCAACTGAGAAGCAAGCCTCTTCCTGCTCTCAATGCTCATGTTCTCATAAGCATTCGAAGGATGGGCAGCCGATTGATTGTTGTCGAGCCCACGAAAGCCATTGTTTTCGATGCCATTGCTAGAAATATAAGATGGCTGTGCTTCTGATAGAGAGAGGTTGCCGTATTGTGTCAGCCCAAGAGTCAGAGAAACACCATTGCTTGATAATCTCGGTGTGAATTGCTCGATACCAAACCTTTCGATTTCGCCAACAGTATACTCCCCAAATCCACCTCCATGGCTAGTTAAACCTGTGATGAAAGAGTGGTTGTTGTGCTCATGACTTGCTTTGTTCATTGATTCCTCAATGCGCGCCTTTTTCAATTTAGATTGCATGAACAAGTCATCATCGCCTTCGCCATAACTAATATGGCTGTAAACATTTGCGAAGAACGGAGGAACCGAGACTGAGGGACTGTTATTGGATTTCAAGCTTGAGTCCTCTCTAACATCGGTTTCGCTACTTTTCTCATCTGCATTGCCCTGTTCTTGATCTTTCATCTCCTCCTGTACATTTCTTCGACCATTGGCTTCCAGAGACGAACACGAGCATTTATGAACCAGTTCGAGACCTGAATTCGTTTTTTTTTTTCAAAATTGTTCAGCAAACACTTACAGGAAAAATGAATTTGTGAAGTAGTAGTATGCATAGATTTCGTACTACCTGGCTCTTATTGAGCCCAGTTTGCTTTGCGAGCATCTGCTTGTCCGAATCCTTTGGATAACTGCAGATTTTCAGAGTTCAGTATTGTTTCTTGAAAATGAATTTAGAGGAAGTATTTAAGCACTCACGGGTGAAGGAAGTGTTCGAAGAGCCAAGCGCGGAGAACTGAAACTGAGCGGTCGGGCAATCCTCGCTGCGGTCTCCAGGCACTGTGATGGATCGTTCCTAGTTGCTGCAGGGCTCTCTGCTGCCTCACTCGTTGGTCAACAAACAGAACCCTGGAGAGTTTTGATTTAGTCCCTTCTTCGTCAGTGAACTCTTCTTCGCCCAAGCTTTTCGCCGTTGCTCGGATTTGGCCGGTGATGGCGTCTCTCAAGCAGCGGAATTGCTTTGATATCGTCTGAAGAGCGAGAGCGGTGTATGCTTTTGCTGAGCTAATTCCAGCTGCTGCTTCGAATGAAGATACTGTGATTTGCATCTTGTGGTGATACTGCCTGTACCTCCGTCCAACCTATGGTTTTACAGGCAGATTTTATGTTTTATTTTTTTAACTTAGTATTGAAGCAGGGAGTTTAAATAGCATTAAATTCTGGATAAAAAATGAAAATATATTTTGCTGTGAAGTTTAAGAAAATTTTGATGACTGAACTAGCTTTTTTCCATTTGAACACATACTATTCATATTTTTCTACAATTTTCTAGTAAAACGACAACAAATTATCAGAGATTAATCCTTGTTCCATTTTTGTGTTCCTCTCAATTTAAATCTTGTACCGTAATGTTTTCATGAAATCTAACCCTCCATTTCTTTGGTCTCTGTTTCAGAATTAATTCATGTGCAAAGTGGTAAGTTTCTTTTAATTCAAAAAAAAATTTAGAAACGAACACCAATTTTTCAACATCCCAGATCTATTTTCTTTCGTGGGCTTCTTTTTTGGGACTCTCTTATCTTAAATTCAATACTTTGTGTAGATTCTCTATAATTCACCTGAATTTGGGCTAAAAAGCATGCAATTCTTTTGAATTTCATATAAATTGATTTACATCTTACCTCATCAAGCATATTAACAAGCTTGGCCTTCTTCATCTGAAGCTCTTGCCTCTCCACAGTTGTAAGCTCCACTCGTTGCTTAGCACTTTCATCGACATGCTCGCCATCTCCATTCGACTTCTTCGGATCCACGTCCTTCGCCGATCCATCGCTGATTCCCTTCCACACACTAACCACTTCATCTAACAATTGTTGCGTGAACCTCAGGTACCTGGAATTCACCAGAGCAGTACTCTGTGAGCCCAAGACCTTCACCTTCTGATCAATCACCGTTGCATGACTCGCGATTTCAGGCACCGGTAGGCTCAGAGACAAGCCTTGCTGGGTCGGAGTCGAGTGAACGGATGATGATGGCCTGGTTGGATCTTGGACTGGGATTCCGACCAGGTGTTGAGGCTGGGGTAAGGTCAGTAAGTTGAGTGAGTTTGTTGCGGAATTCAAGAAGATCATGTTCACAGGTGGTGGCGCATCTGAGTAGCCAGCGAAGTCGGGGTTCATGAGGTAGAGTGTCTGTATGGTTTCAGGTTGGACCTCATGGGATCCATGGAAGTATGTTGCCATGATTGGATCTATTCGTAATCCTAGGTATTGAGAAATTTATTGAGAACCAAGTACTAGGCTTCCTTCAATGATAATACAATTCAGTTCCTCAATTGAAGTAACAAGTTGTACTGCTCCTGATGATTTGATCTTCTTGAAGTAGTAAGTTTCCTGAAGAAGAAGAAGAAGAAGAAGAAGAAGAACTGTCATAAACCTAGAATGAAATAAAAAACATACAAGAAGGAAAAGAGATACTAATATTGCTCAGTTATAAACAAAGGTTTGGGATCAAGGTTTCTACGTGCACATGTGCTTCTTCAGTACCTACAATGAACATGCCCTCCCTTGTTCTTGGAGTTACTCTGACAAAAGATGAGATGCTGAGATTACAGATCCCCTAATAACTATGAGGTGAGATGGTGGAGGGTTAATGTCACACACCCTCTCTCTCTCTCTCTCTCTCTCTCTCTCTCTCTCTCAAAGAAGAGCAAAGAAACAAAGGACACCAGCTAACTGGCTAGGTGTTTAAAAAGTCTCTCTCTCTCTCTCTCTCTCTCTCTCAAAGAAGAGCAAAGAAACATAGGACACTAGCTAACTGGCTAGGTATTTAAAAAGACTCTCTCTCTCTCTCTCTCTCTCTCTCTCTCTCTCTGTGAAGAGCAAAGAAAGAAAGGACACTCGCTCACTGGCTACCCCCGAAGAGCAAAGAAACAAAGGACACTAGCTAACTGGCCAGGTGTTTAACCTGAGGGAAAGCTACACATCTTTCACCACCCAATGTCCACACATAGTCATGTTCCTTTCCTTCCTTCCCCTGCTTTTTATCCTTTATCCTAAGATATCAAGCACTCTTTTATTTTTCTTTTCTACTTTTCTTTTTGGCTTATTTTTTAATACCCCATTTAACTTATATTGATTTTCTCAGAATGCCCCCTAATTTCTGAAATCTCACTATACTCCCGTGAACTATTTGTTTCTCATTTTCTCAAAATGTCTTTAACGGTGTGAGAAAAGTTACATTACTGTCCCTCCCCTCACAAAAAGAAATCAAAACATGGGACTATTTTTTTTTTTTATCTCAAACCCCTCTAACTCACCATTCACCCAACTGATTAGGCTTTTCCCCTAAAATCAAAGATCGAGTAAATTGGTCGAAATCGGTTGCCGGTGGCGATCGTGGAGGGCTTGTGTCGTGGAAACCGCAGCCGACCTTCGGAAAGAAGAGGTAACTCGCGAGACACATTATAAGTTTTTTGGTTTGTTAGCACAATGAGAGGAGAGATTTAAGGTTTGTAACATTTATTATGATTGTTTTTGTAAGGAGTGAAGGAGAGTGAACTAGAGGGGAACTGTATGCGTTGGTCATTGAAGTTGGCAAAAATTTGCTTTAGATTTTGTAAGATTGAAATTGGCAGGAATTTTCTTTTAGGCTTTGTAAGTTTGAAATGTACTCTTTATATTTGGATGGTTGTTTTTGATTTTTTTTTAAAGAAAGTTTAAGGGGTGTTTTGATTCAGTGATATAAGTTAATGAAGGTTTTTTGATATTGTACTGAAAGTTTAAGGAATTTTTTGAGCCATTTTGAAAGTATAAGGGGGTATTCGGAGACTGGTATGAAAACTGAGGTTTTTTTTGAGACTATAATGAAACTTCAAAAGAGTTTTTTAGTTACTAAAACTCTCGATTATGCTGGTTTGAAACCACTTTGCTTATGCAAAATGTGTGTGCACTTATGAAAAATTTAAAGTCTCACAGTAAAAATTGAAATATCAACTCATTAAAAAATTGAAGCATATTGGAAGATAAAGATTTTTTTATTAAGAATAATTCGCCATATTATAGTATCACGATTTTTTGGTTATTATTTCAACAAAATTAAGAGTCCACCAAGAAAAAAAACATTTAAAAACCCCAGTGATTACACAAATAACATCGAGACACATTGTAGTTCTTATTTCCACAATAAAACTCTTTGTTTTTTTTTTTTTTTACTTCAGCTGCAAAATCTCTTTGCGGATCTCTTTATTTCTTTTCTTTACCTCCATAATTTTCCTTTTCACTGCGTCATTTGGGAAGTCTTGCAAATTTTTATTCATTGTCAACTCTCCATTTTTTCTCTTTTTTGTTTCCACTCTGTAGGTTGTGAGCTTGTGACTTCATCTTCTTTTGGCTCCATCCACTTGAAATACTCACAAATATTGGTTTTCCAATTATTACAACAAAAGAACCGCCTACCAAAATTCTAAGACGTCATCGACCGGCCGATCGAAACACGAGAACCGTAATAACACTTTTTACCTGTGCTCGTGCTTGAGGAATAAATACTAACATGAGACGCGAGCCCTAGAGGAGGAAGAAGAAAGGAGTGGCTTTGATCCTAACCCTAGACGTAGAGGAACAAAAGAAAGAAGAATAGGTTGTTAACTTAAAAACATAAAACCACAGGTTATACACGTGTTCAGTTAAGGGTTTTTTGCTTATAAAAATATCACGTGCAAGTCACGTGACTAACGTTATAACAGTGGTTTAACGGAAGGGGTTTTGTGAAAATTTAAGGACAGGCCAAGGACGTACAGTGAGATTTTAGAAGTTGAAAGAGGTATTCTGAGAAAACAGTAAAAATTAAAGATAATATTAAGAAAATAAACTCTTTTTTTGGGTTAAAAATTTGAGATACCATCATGAAAATTCCTTATAATATATTGATTGATTGAAGTGCTGTTCTATCTTGTATGCATTTGGATTTTTTTTAACGCGAAAAAAACTATTAATATCTTATGAATCATGCACCCTTGAACATAATGGTTGACTTGGCCCGTCCTCTCTTTTCTCTCCTCGCTCTCTCTCCCTGCTCTCCCTAAAGAGTAGAAGACCTAGTTTTTCTGAAATAGACTTGTGTACGTTCAAAAGAATTTGAGCCCGAATCTTTCTCACTCAAATTTAACCCTCCAACATTCGAATACAAGATCCACTCCTTAAAAATTGATCTATATTATTTCAAGTATTACTTTTTGCCTATGCATCAAGTAGGAGAAAATGGACGGTTTAAATAGTGAGTTGGTTAGTTTAACGGTGTAGAACATTTGAAATCTAACCAAAATTGGTTTGTATAGATTTTTAAATATTTAGATCATAATGAATGACTGATTGAGAATTTGTATGTCTAAAGACATAGATCTAACTAACTTATTACTCTCGACTGACCATTTTTCGTCGCTTGATAGATGAGCAAAAAGTATTAAAAACATTTAATTTTTGGTTTATAAATACTTGAAATATAAATCAACTTCAACAGAGTAAATCCTGTATTCGAATGTCGGAGGGTTGAATTTGAGTGGGACTCAAATCCTTTTCGAAGGACACAAATCTATCTCATGTGTTTCTCTCTATATATAATACAAAAGCATATGGCATATAATTATGCATTTAAGTTCTTGATATGCTATTGATGATATTACGGGGAGATGTCATAGAAAACGAAGAGCTGAAATTCGATAGAGTGTCAACTTCAAGGTATGATTCAATTTGTGCATGGATTAGATGAGTGAGAGATGTTGGAAAGAGAGAGGTTATTGCTGAGGAAGTCGAAGAGGAAGTCGTCGAGGAAGTCGACGAAGAAGAACCAGAAATCATCAGCAGCAAAACAGCAGGCAGAACAGGTTTACGGTCGACCAGCCCGGTCGACCGTAGGAAGGAGCAGCAGCTCGATCGACCGGGCCAGTCGACCGACGTGCACAACATGCACAAAGGCATGAGCGGTCGACCGCCCGATCGACCGCAAGAGAAGCTCGGTCGACCGCCCGGTCGATCGACTGAAGTGACCCAACTCTCTGTTGGGCACCCGGTCGACCGACCGGTCGACCGGTGGAAGGGGTCGTTCGACCGGCCGGTCGACTGACAAGCGGGTCTGCTATTTTTTGGGAAGGGTTATTTTGAACCCTATTTAAAGGGCTGTTGTATTTTCTAGGGTTTGTATCTTTGAGAAAGATCTAAAAGGCTGAAGGCTGGAAAATTCTGGAGCTCTCTTGAGATCAGAGAAGCTGCTAGTATTGTAATCTTCTTTCAAAGTATTAAATCTCTCTTTTGATTGCCCCGAGGACGTAGGCATTGAGGCCGAACCTCGTTAGATCGTTGTTTGCGTGTGTTTTCTCTGGTGTTTGGTATTTGTGCTGTGTTGGGAACTGTTCTTCGTGCTTGGGAGATTCAGGGATTCCTCTTCAGGCTGTTGTCGTTGGCACAACAAGTGGTATCAGAGCTTTCCAGGTTTCGCTTGGGATTTCTGGAGATTCGGAGGACTTCGAGATCTGATTCGGTGGAGATCGTGTGTCGATCTCAGATCAGAGGTAGCTGTGTTCGTGGGATCGTGTGTCGATCTCAGAAGGACGCAAGGAGTGCTCAAGGAATCTTTGGTGGAGTAGATCCGGTGAGAAACTCAATCTAGGGTTTCAGAGAAATGGTAAAAAAATCCAATTTTTATCGAAGTTGTGATCTATTTCAGTTATTTTTTCGCATAGATAGAGGATCAAGTAATCTAGATGGCAGAAGAAATTGCTTCGGTTAAGACCATGAATCCTCATCCGAGGATTGATGTCGTTAAGTTTAATGGCACAAATAACTTCGGGATGTGGAGATGTGAGGTTATGGATGCCCTGAATGCATCGAACCTTGAAGATACACTCCTATTGGAAAAGAAGAGGAGCACGACCACTGATGAAGAGTGGGCAAAGATGAACAGGTCGGCGTGTGGGTTGATACGTTCATGTTTGTCGCAAGACATAAAATATCTTGCACAATATGAGACGTCGGCGAAGCATCTGTGGGAAACCCTTGAGAAGAAATACCTGACGAAGAGTGTCGAGTCAAAATTGCAGCTTAAGAGTAAGCTGTACCGGTTTCAGATGAAGAAGGGGAGCACAGTGAATGAGCACATCAACCGATACACGAAGCTTCTTACAGATTTGGTGAACGTGGATGTCAAGGTAGATGAGGAAGATAAGGCGATCATCCTCCTGAATTCACTCCCAGAGGAGGAGTATGAGACATTCACTCTGACCTTTATCAATGGTAGGCAGAGTCTGGACTACCATGAGGTGTCGTCTACACTGGCAAGTTATGAGACGAGGAAAAAGGAGAGACATCCTTCTCAGTCAAGCTCATCGGCGGAGGCACTGGAAGTAAGAAGCAGGGGTTCATCTAGAAAGGGCAGTGAAGAAAGAGAAAGATCAAAGTCCAGATCGGGTTTCAGGGATCTTAAAAGGAACCAGTGTGCCCTCTGCAGAGAGATAGGACACTGGAAAGTGGACTGTCCGAAGTTCAAGGGGAAGAAGAAGGAGTCGAAGGCTGAAGCAAATCTTGCAAAGGTGACGAATACTCAGAGGAGTAGTTCACAGGCAGATGGATCAGATTTGGACTCGTCAGGTTTCTTATTTTCAGTCAATACTCCCGTCATTAGAAACTCATGGAAAGATGAGTGGATTTTGGATACAGGTACAACATACCATGCGTGCTCTAATCGGGGTTGGTTTTCTAGTTTTGAGAAGCTGGAGGGGTGTTCGGTCGTTATGGGCGATGATCACCCATGTAGCATGGAGAGTGGAGGTATAATCCGAATCAGAATGTTTGATGGGATGGTAAGGGAGCTAAAGGGAGTGAGGTATGTACCTCAGTTGAAGAGAAATCTAATCTCCGTGGGAACTTTGGAAGCATCGGGCATGGTGATATCTGTTCGAGATGGCGATCTCAGGATGATCAGAGGCTCGATGGTGGTGATGAAGGGCGTCCGCCGAGGCAATCTTTACTACTTGAAGGGTAGTACGATTACAGATCAGGTGGAGACTTCGAGTTCCTCAGATGATGGTGGCCCGGAGGTCTGACATGGAAAGGTCGGACAGGAAGAAGAAAAATCTTTGCAAGCTGCTGCAAAGATGGAATCGCAGGAAGGTGCTGCTACCTGCAAGTTGGAAGGTGGACACAGCGTTCTGGACAAGAAGAAGGTGAGATTCAGCACCAGTACTCACCGCAATGAAGGTCTTCTTGATTGTGTCCACATGAGCGTATGGGGACCTGCTAAGAAGGCATCGCTTGGAGGTCACAGGTACTTTGTCTCTTTTGTTGATTGTTCATCTAGGCAGTTTTAGATATATCCCATGAGACAAAGAAGTGAAGCCCTAGATGTGTTGGTGAAGTGGAGAGGAAAAATGGAGAGGCAGATAGGTAGGAAGATAAAGGAGCTTCAGATTGGTAATGTTGAAAAAGACATGAACCAATTCCTACGATTTGGCCAGAACACAGGTATTGCTACTCACTTCATAAAAGGTACAAATGGGTTGGCTAAAGAAGTAGTCCGTTCCTTACTGGAGAAGGTTCGGAGGTTGTTGTTTAATGCAGAATTAGACAAGTCGTTTTGGGCTGAGGCGACTGATTATGCTAGCCATCTCATGAATAGATCGACTGCGATAGGAGGTAAAGCTCTATTGGAAATTTGGTCTGGGAAAGCTGCTCAAGATCATGGTGTGCTGCGGGAGTTTGGAAGTCCGGCCTACTTCAGTGCCAAGAATGGCAAGGTGAATCCGCGAGCAAAGAGGTTTGTCTATTTGGGCGTCAAGAAGAACAGCTACAGGTTGTGGGACCCCGAAGACAAGAAGATCGTGATGAGCATGAATATCACATTTGGAGAGACTTCAGTGTTGAAGTCTACCGTCTCTCAGCAGGTGGAGAGGACGGAGACCAGGGAAGTATCGCAGCGGGTGGAGGTTGATGCTACTCCATCATCTCCAGTTGGTTCGGCATCAGTGAAGACTTCATCGGATGTGATACCGAGTGGAGATCATGATACCAAGGGTGTTGCTGAACAGGTTGAAGACATTGTTAAAGATGTCAAGGTGCTTACAGACATTGGAACCAAGATGAAACCACGCTTGTGGGAAAAGAAGCATGAATCTCAAGCTTGTGATAGCGACAAGCTCAAGTTGAAGGCTGTTGTTCTCCATGATGGTCGGGAAGGGGTTCATATGACTCAGTCTGATAGGTTCACTACTGCAGATACAGGTACCAGTATTTGAGCTTGATGAAGCTCATTTTAATGAACTACGGTTGGCTTGATCTTTGGGCAAGGTACGTAGGCAGCCGTAAAGGCACAGCCATTTGGTAATGCAACTCTTATGAAGCTATTTGGGTTCTCGAGAAGCTATTTGGATCTTCACGTAGAGGTGAAGAGTTCTGGCCGATGAAACTTCACGTAGAGGTGGAGAGGCTTCACGTAGAGGTGAAGTGTTGTGGCCAGTTGGACTTCACGTAGAGGTGAGGTGTTGTGATCTCGATGAACAGGTGATCTTCCGGTGAGAAGATGTTGAGCTTTCATAAGGAGTGGTGTGCATCCAGTTGAAGCCGATGATGTTTGGTGTGCTCTACGCAGACTTAGTTGGACCGTCAGTGGAAGACATGTAGACTAGATAGAGTTAGTCAGTTGAAGAGTCAGTGTTGGCTCATGAGGAGTCTTCGTGAGGTCGTGAAGTTGCGGAGGAGGAGCCACAGTATGGTGATCGGCATGTATGGAAGTTCTCCTAAGGTGAAGTGCAGGGAAGGCATGTGCGATGTTTTCCACAGATAGCTGAGCTAAAGATTCCAAGCCGAGATCGTGTGTCGATTTCGCCGAGATCGTGTGTCGATTTCGTCTGGTGCGCGCAAGCCAAGATCGTGTGTCGATTTCACCGAGATCGTGTGTCGATTTCGCCAGGTGATAGACTTGGGTACGTTGGAGATCGGCTCAGATTTTGGGAAGAATCTTCGCCGAGGTGGAGAATTGTTGGAAAGAGAGAGGTTATTGCTGAGGAAGTCGAAGAGGAAGTCGTCGAGGAAGTCGACGAAGAAGAAACAGAAATCAGCAGCAGCAAAACAGCAGGCAGAATTGGTTTACGGTCGACCGTAGGAAGGAGCAGCTGCTCGGTCGACCGGGCCGGTCGACCGACGTGCACAACATGCACAAAGGCATGAGCGGTCGACCGCCCGGTCGATCGCAGGAGGAGCTCGGTCGACCGCCCGGTCGATCGCAGGAGGAGCTCGGTCGATCGCCCGCCGGTCGACCGACTGAAGTGACCCAACTCTCTGTTGGGCACCCGGTCGACCAACCGGTCGACCAGTGGAAGGGGTCGGTCGACCGACAAGCGAGTCTGCTGTTTTTCGGGAAGGGTTATTTTGAACCCTATTTAAAGGGTTGTTGTATTTTCTAGGGTTTGTATCTTTGAGAAAGATCTAAAAGGCTGAAGGCTGGAAAATTCTGGAGCTCTCTTGAGATCAGAGAAGCTGCTAGTATTGTAATCTTCTTCCAAAGTATTAAATCTCTCTTTTGATTGCCCCAAGGACGTAGGCATTGAGGCCGAACCTCGTTAGATCGTTGTTTGCGTGTGTTTTCTCTGGTGTTTGGTATTTGTGCTGTGTTGGGAACTGTTCTTCGTGCTTGGGAGATTCAGGGATTCCTCTTCAGGTTGTTGTCGTTGGCACAACAAGAGAGAGATTGGTTTCCTTCATTTCATTTACATACAAAAATGGATGTAAACAACTAATGCTATGCACACCTTTTATTGTGTGCAATTTATCTCTCTGTATATATGTTTTCATTAATTTTAATACAACATATATTTCTAGCTAAAAAAATACAACATAGAACACTAATTGAATGTCCTCTCATGTGGCCACACGTTAAGCGGTTAGGTTTGCTCCCCAATAAGTACCGATTCGAACTAATGTGTGCGTATAGACAGAATAGATTGCAATTGCAGAGTGAGGATCAACTAACATATGAACAGAGAATCATCGAAATATTTTCTCTTTTTTACTTTGGGAGAGAGAATTAAAAAAGGCAGAATACCCGCTCTTTCCTTTGGAGAGCTCTTCTTTTAATTATGAAAAATAGAGTACAGGTTTCCCTCAAAAAAACAAAGAAAAATAGAGTACAGGCACAATGTCGAAGATAGAAGGAAAAGGGCATGGTGAAAACTTTACAAAACATTTACGACAAATTCATCTCTAAAAAAATATAATTTACTTTAGTTTTAGTTTTTCTTAAGAAATCAGATAATTTGCACTAAAGAATGGTCACAATCTCGGACGCCTTTAAGATAAAAAAGGGAGGGATAAGGGACCTTACAATGTTGACACAAGTCATCAACTTGTACTTTATTGTCATCATTTCATCATTACTCTTAGGTCTGTTGGTTGTCGTAACTGGCCGTAATTCGTAGTCGTAATTGGTAAAGTCTTTTACAGTTGTAAATGAGTTACATGCATGTAAGTTTTACTGTGTTTGGCTGGTAATATAAAGTTGTAAAGTGAGAAAGTGTATTGTATTTTACGGTGTTTGGTTGTCGTAATGTATAAATAGTAAGTGAAAAAGTTGACCACAAAATTAACTATTCGGTGATTTTAAAAGTTTTAATACTGCAAATAAATATTAAAAATGTTAAATATTAAAAATTTTTAATGTTAATATAAAAAAATAATACAAATTTGTATGACCACAAAATTAACTGTAACTGAGCTGTAAGTGAGTGGTAACTGGGTGGCAAGTGAGTGTTAGTTGAGCTACGTAAGTCTTTTGTGAATTACAGTTCAAACAAACGCCGTAGTTGTAACTGGGTTGTAAGTCATTTACGAATTACGGACTTTTACGCCTTTTACGGCGAAACAAACAGCCCTAGAGTTTTTTTTTCTTTCATATTTATCCCTCAAATCAACTTTATTATTAAGTTTATTATCAAATCATCATAATTGCCCAATGACTCTTAATTCTTTAAAAATGATCAAATTTACTCTTATCCTCAGGCGTTGTTAGCTTTTTAACAGTTTAGAAGAAAAAATACTAGATTATCCTTTTCTCTCTTCTAAATCTCTCTTTTCTCTGAGTCTCTTTTTAATCCCCTGCCAGCTCCCCCCTGCCGCCCCCTCTCTCTCCCTCATGTCGCCTCTCTCTCTCTCTCTCTCTCTCTCTCTCTCTTCACTGTACCCATCGCCAGATGGGTACAGTGAGGGGGGGGGGGGGGGGGGGGGGCTTTGGCAGAGGGACACCCATGGCCTGAAACTTATGGGAAGAATCAGTGCCGGCCACAATCAAATCATCCAATCTCACCACTTGGGGGCTCCACGAGCCTCCGCTAGTTGACCGCAGCGACAGCCTGACGGTGATTATGGGTGTCAAAGTCACAGTTGGAGAAGAGGACGTGGATAGGGGTGTGAGAGGAGCAAAGGATCGAGGAGAGGGCAACGGAGGAGGAGTCGCAAAGGAGGGAGCGAGGTACCTCGAGGACACGGAGTTGCCGAGCTCGAGGGTCAAAGGGGCTGCCAAATTGTTAACGGCGAGGACGAGAGACTGGAGTGAGGAGAGCTAACAGATGTCGGGCAGGATTGAGTCGGGGAGCTGGTCTGTGGATCGCTGGTCTGTAGACCTGTAAGGGTATTGAAAGAATTTCACAAAAATATAATAAAAATGTTGAAAATATTTTTTCTTGATTCTTTTTAACTGACAGTGTGGATAATTTTAGAAATATAAAAAAATTGAGGTGATTGAGCAATTATGATGATTTGAAGAATAAATTTAGAAATAAGGGAGACATTGGGGGTAAATATGATAAAATCCCTACTTTTACCAGTGAAAAAGCACAGATGCTTTCTTAATGATTGCTCTACTATTTGTTTGTACCCGCAACATTTGGCACTTTATAAGTTTGGGTTATTCTTATAATACCCCAATTTTTTATATTATTGAAATTATCTCAAAATTTCATATTTTTAAAATTATCCTAATTCTTTAATTTGATCAAAATTATCCTCAGCGTCAGTTAAAAAGCATCAAAAAGAAATATTTCGTTAATTTTTTTGAAATTCCTTTAATACCCCACGTTCAGTTAATGCCATTCTAATTAATTAATTAACATAAACTTAATCGATTTGGGGTGAGAGGAATGACCTCATGAGTTTTAATTAATTAAATCTAAACTGTCAGAGAGAGATGGAGGTGGGGAGGAAGAGGGGATGCTCGGAGAGAGAGAGAGAGAAATGATAACATTGGTGGGTAAATTTGATAAAAACTTGAGAGTAAAAAAGTAATTGTATTTTAAAACTGTTAAAAAGATAACATGAGGGGTAAATATGATCAAATTAAAAAATTAAGCGAGTAATTTTAGAAATATAAAAATTTGTGGGATAATTTCAGAAATATGAAAGATTTGTCGGGTATATACAGGAACAACCCTATAAGTTTTTGATGTAGGGGCTTTGAAAGCCCGAGACAATTAGTGCAGACAATTAGTGCACGCAGCGAGTGACCCACAACTTTCGCTCCAACAAACTCCGTGACCTCAATTACATTTAGATTTGTGGGCTATGCACGTGTAAAGTTGTAAATTTGAGTCTTGATATTCTTCAGAAATTCGTTTACCTCCCTTGATCTATTGTTTAAGACAAAAAGAAAAAAAAATTCTTTCTGTTTATTTTATATATAAAAGAAGATAGTTTACAAATAAGAGTATATATTTTATACATAAAGGGAGAATTTTATGTACAAATGTAAATGAATATTATCTAAAACGAAAATTTTATTTAGAGTTATATAACTGAAGCTAATTTGTAATAAAAGTTGACAGCTGACAAGTAAAAGAAAATAGTTTTACATACAAAGTATATATTTCACATACAAAGCAAGATTTTTTTTTTTTTAGGGGAATAATAAAAAAGTTTATGTATAAAGATAAATATAAACACTTATTATCAAATGTAAATATAACTATAAGAAAGGTAGATAATTAACGGTTTCAAATAAAGATAGGTAACTTACAATAAAAATATTGGAGATTTCGCTACAGCTTCCTATGTCAAATTATAATTAGGAAAAAAAAACTCTGGTACATAATTTAATTCGCTATAGGCATCTCTTTTTTTAAACAATCAGGTGCGCCCACGTGTCTAGCGCAGAAGCGCTCTTCAGCAGCGAAAGACGTAAATGCCTCGCAGTAATCGTTTCGAAAAAAGTGTACCGCTTTAAAAATGCGGACTTCTGATATATAGAGGGCTGCGACCATAATCGTAGTCCTCACAAAAAAAAGTGCCCTATTTGAGTCTTTATTAGGATTGTAATCATGATCGTAGTTTTTACAAAATGCCATATTTCTGAGTCTTTATAGGCCGCGACTATGATCACAGTCCTCCCTGATCGCAGTCCTCATAAAAATGCTATGTTTCTAAGATTCCTCACAAAAATATCTTATTTTTTAGTTTTTATTAGAATTGTGACCATGATCACAGTTCTCATAAAAACACAATTTCAGCCTATTTTAAGACTCGACAATCCTAATTTTCAATTAATAAAAGGGGTGAGACCATAGTAGCAGTTTTCTAATAAAAGCCTGCAACCACAGCCATAGTCCTCACAGAGGACTGCGGTCATGAGTCGCAGTCCTCATATCAGCTTCGCCATCACTAGAAAACTCCTGTTTACTGACATCAAATGATGCTTAATGTTTTTGAGATCTAAACCACATCGATTATAAGCACAAATACAACTCATTACGAGTATAAACAAATGAGATCTACAAAAAATCGATCCCAAAAATTTTTGGTCATGGGGCTTCACCCTTGAGACCCCCGAGAATGAGGCTCCCCTTCCCCCTTCGACCCTCACGGCGACCTGACCTCGTAGATTGACCTGCAAATTACTCTGCATCAGAGTCAGAGTTGAGGAGAGAGCAACGTCAGGGAAGATGAAGAAGGGTAAAAGAGGAGATGAAAATATATAAAAAAGCAGAGATTGAGAGGAATCAATTTACGATGACGTGGATGAGACTGTAGCGAATAAAAATAGAGGGTGAGTTTTTTCCTAATTATGAAAGAAAGTAGGTGGCTGTAGCGAAATTTTCCTGAAAATATATAGTTTACATATAAAAGAAATTCAATATGCATTTTAATGATGAAAAAATTTATTATAATAGAATATATATATATATATATATATATATATATATATATATATATATATATATATATATATGATAATTAAAATTATAATTTTATAAATAAATATAGATTACTCATATACACGGTTAGACAATTTATAAACAAAGATGAATAGTTTGTTGGAATTGAAGGATATAAGTATGAATCTTCGAGTTGAATTATGGCGAGATCCGTTGATCGAATCAATTGGATGATGGTTGGAGTGTGTTCTCCTTCCATTGGGGATGACCGTGGTATATTCATATGTTCAATTCCGACTTCGAATGAATGAGATATTCAAGTCTAAAGATTGCCTAATTCAAAGCCAAAACGGGACTAAAGGTAGCTAAAAGCATTTAGTCCCACATTGGCCATGGGATAGAAGTTTGTGGTGTATAAATAGAGAAAATTGAGAACAAAGCATGCGCCCTTGGGTACTTGGAGTTTTCGCGCGCGATTGGGAGGGATCTATGCCCGCCCGCACGTGTGTGCGCGCGCGCCGCCGCTGGCGGCGGCCGGCCGGTGCCGGGCCGGGCTCGGGCTCGGTACCTGGCCTGGTTCTTTTTTGAATCGGGTCTCGCGGGTGTTGATTGCAAGCATACCCGAACCGGACCCGCTCTGCTCCGGATCCAATTCGCCCGCCAACAGACCGCTCCGCGTCAGTTGGACTGCCAACAGTTGCGACTGTTGGGCTGCCAACAGACACGACTGCTGGGTCGAAAGGGTGCAACCTTTCATTGAGTTCGAACCCGTTGGCCCCTCCTGGAGCGCTATATAAAGCGCTCCGATCTCTCAATTGAAAACACACCAACACCAAGAGCAAACAACTCTCTCTCTCTTTCTGTCTAAGTTCTGAAGCAGAAGCAAGTCTGCGTTCTGAACTAGGAAGTAGAGTTCTGAAGTGAAGTGACTTCCAAAAGGGAAGTGGGAAATCCGTAACTCAGTTTTCGAAGCGACTTCCAAAGAAGATTCTGCAAAATTCATTCTGAAAGAGGAATCAGAAAATTCAACATATTCTTTTATAGAATTGTTGTCTGAATCTGGTACTTCTGAAGAAGAATATTCTTCAACCTTCCATCGTCCTCAACAGTCTCTCCTCCAAAGTAAAGGCAAATATTCATCCGAAATTTATCCTTGTACCGCTTCTTCAACGATCTTGTGGAAGGTACTGGTTGACTACAGTTCGACCGTACGGTGATTTGATAGTGCTATCCAAATACCGTGAATGAGTGTTGTATCTTGGGAGACCAGCGTCCATTATCCCGTTAGCACCGGTGCGGGGGACGTAATTGTCTTAAGGAGATTCACTCTAAGCGTACCTCACTCCAAATACTGTATATGTAGATTAAATCCTTTATACAGGGGATATACTTTATAGTATATCGAGACTGATTTAAATTCAGTCTAATTGGTGTTTAACCAAGGAAGGAAATTGAAAGGTGATTCTTAAATTAAGGAACGTTCTATTAAACGGAAAACCTCCCACCTGATATTTGCTGACCTGGCCAATTAGATTGTTGATATTTCAGTGATCTTGATTAGTTGTCAGATTGATTCCTGTTAAGCAGAATACCAACAATCTTAAGACAATTAGTATTGAAGTTTCTTACTTCTGTTCTGCTTGAACTTGCAGAAAATGTCTGAGACTAATCAAGATAGTACAAGTAACACACCAAACAAGCAAGCTTTGATGCCAACTCCACTTCCTAACCCGAAGCTGGAGAAGCCAGGAAAATTTGATGGCACAGAATTCAAGAGGTGGCAACAGAAGATGCTCTTCTACTTGACCGCTCTTCATCTGGCCAGATTCCTGCAAGAAGATCCACCAGAGCCTGCAACTGATGCATGGACTCAATGTGACTTCCTTTGCCAAAATTATATTTTAAATGGACTGGATGACTCTCTTTACAATGTCTACAGTCCTATCCCAACGGCAAAGAAGTTATGGGCCAGTCTTGACAATAAATACAAGACTGAGGATGCTGGAACCAAGAAGTTCGTCGTAGGACGATTTCTGGAGTACAAAATGGTGGATACCAAGACTGTAATCAGTCAGGTGCAAGAGTTCCAACTTATCTTGCACGAGATAGAAGCCGAAGGTATGATTCTTCCTGAAACTTTTCAGGTTGCAACTATAGTGGAGAAACTCCCACCTGCGTGGAGAGACTTCAAGAACTACCTGAAGCACAAGAGAAAGGAGCTAAAGTTGGAAGATCTCATTGTGAGGCTTCGTATAGAGGAGGACAACCGCAAGTCCGAGAAAAGGAGCAGCAAGAACTCCTACGAAGCAAAAGCAAATGTGATCGAGGACTCAAAGGGGAAAGCGTCTACTTCCAAAGGCTTAAAGCGGAAGAAGACTTCCCAGGGGTACAAAGGCAAGGCCCAAGACGGCAAAAGCATGCGCTTCAAAGGAACCTGCTACATCTGCAACAAAGAGGGGCATAAGGCGAATGAATGTCGCAGCCGTCTCAAAAAGAAAAGGAAAAGCCACCCACAGGCAAACTTGACCGACCATGAGTCTCCAAGCCTTTCAGCTGTGGTGTCAGAAGTGAATCTGACAACCAACAATAAGGATTGGTGGGTAGACACTGGGGCTACTCGGCACATCTGCTCTGAGAAATTATTATTCTCTGAATATCAAATACTGGAGCAAGATGAGTAACTATTCATGGGTAATTCAGCTTCCTCAAAGGTTGAAGGAAAGGGTAAGGTCATCCTGAAGTGGACATCGGGGAAAGAGCTTACTCTTAACGATGTGCTTCATGTTCCAGACATCCGCAAGAATTTGATCTCCGGATCAATACTTAGTAAGAAAGGATTTAGAATGGTATTTGAATCCGATAAATTTGTACTTACTAAGGGAGGGATGTATGTAGGAAAGGGTTATATTGTTGATGGATTTTTAAAGCCAATGTTGCAGTGGTAGATAAAAAGTCTGTATATTTGTACCCGAAGCTTATAAATAAAAGAAATTCTTCTATTTATTTGCTTGAGTCTCCTATTTTATGGCATGCTAGATTAGGGCATGTAAATTACAAGTCTTTGAAGAACTTGTCTAATCTGGGATATATTCCTAAACTCAACTTGGAAGAAATTCGCAAGTGTGAGATCTGTGTTGAGGCCAAGTTAGCGAAAAATTCATTTCACTCAATTGATCGAAATACAGAACCTTTAGGGTTAATTCATAGCGATTTGTGTGACTTGAAGTTTATGCCAACTAGAGGCGGGAAAACGTATTTTATTACTTTTATTGATGACTGTACAAGATACTGTTATGTGTATCTTTTAAACAGTAAGGATGAAGCAATAAATATGTTTATAACATATAAAGCCGAAGTTGAGAATCAACTCAATAAGAAAATCAAGATTCTAAAATCCGATAGAGGCGGAGAATATGAATCAAATGATTTTAGTGAGTTATGTGCTAATTTTGGTATAATCCATCAAACTACAGCACCATACACTCCTCAGTAGAATGGAATTGCTGAACGGAAGAACAGAACTTTGAAGGAGATGGTTAATTCCATGCTCGTAAGTTCTGGAGCTCCGCAGAACTTGTGGGGGGAAGCTCTATTAACTGCAAATTATATTCTAAATAGAGTATCCCACAAGAAACTTGGTCTTATACCATTCGAGTTATGGCATGGAAGGACACCTTCCTACAATTACCTCAAAATGTGGGGGTGCCTTGCAAAGGTACTGGCACCAGTACCTAAAAAGACTAAGTTGGGAGCAAAAACTATGGACTGCATATTCATAAGCTATGCCTTGAATAGTAGTGCCTACAGATTTCTAGTTCATAAATCAGAGATACCAGATATTCATGTAAACATGATTATCGAATGTAGAGATGTTGTGTTCTTTGAAGACATCTTTCCGTATAAACGGGAAGCAGATAAGACTTCTGGGAAAAGAACACACGAGATGGCGTTCAGGGACGAAAGTTCCGAGGAACCGACTGTTAATGCGGAAATTGAACCAAGAAGAAGTCAGAGATCTAGAATCTCAAAATCTTTTGGTCCAGATTTCATAGCATACGCTATTGAGAGCGAGCCTCAAACATTTAAAGAGGCTATGTCAACCCCAGAAGTACAAATGTGGAAAGAAGCTATAAATAGCGAAATAGAATCCATACTAAGTAATCATACTTGGGAATTGATAAACTTGCCTCCTGAAAGTAAACCAATTGGGTGTAAGTGGATTTTAAACTAAAATTAAAACCCGATGTATCTATCGATAAGTACAAGGCTAGATTAGTAGCCAAGGGTTATCGACAAAAAGAAGGACTTGACTACTTCGATACTTATTCACCAGTAACAAGAATAACGTCCATTCGGATGTTAATTGCAATTGCAGTATTATACAACTTAGATATCCATCAAATGGATGTCAAGACTGCATTCTTAAATGGTGAATTAAATGAAGAGATATATATGGAGCAACCTGAAGGATTTAAAGTCAAGGGCCAAGAACACAAGGTGTGTAAATTGGTAAAATCCTTATACGGTTTAAAGCAGGCTCCAAAACAATGGCATGAGAAATTTGATAGTGTCATGATCAAAGATGGATTCACTATCAATGAATGCGATAAGTGTGTGTACACTAAAACAGTTGAAAATGCATGTATCATTGTTTGTCTTTATGTAGACGACATGTTGATACTTAGGACTAATATTGAGATTATTAAGTCCACTAAAAGAATGTTATCCAACAGTTTTGACATGAAGGATCTGGGGGTTGCTGATGTAATTTTAGGAATTAAAATCACCAGAATACCAGATGGAATCAGTCTATCTCAATCTCACTACGTGGATAAGATGATAGAAAGATTCAAGGATCATGGGATAAAAGAGAATACAAATCCTTTTCTCCCACACGTCCACCTTCATAAGAATACAAGAACTGGAATACGCCAGTTGGAGTATTCTCAGATTATTGGAAGTCTAATGTACTTGATGAATTGTACTAGACCCGATATTGCTTACGCTGTAAGCAAGTTAAGTAGATACACTAGCAATCCTAGTGATCTACATTGGATCGCTCTACTACGAGTATTGGTTACGTATCACATACCAAGGAATATGCCTTGAGATATGGACAGTATCCACCTGTACTGGAAAGATACAGTGATGCTAATTGGATTGTAGATTCTGAGGAATCAAAATCAACTAGCGGATATGTATTTACTCTAGCAGAAGCAGCGGTATCATGGAAGTCTTCTAAGCAAACATGTATTACCCGTTCCACTATGGAATCGGAATTCATAGCCTTAGATAAGGCGGGAGAAGAAGCAGAATGGCTTCGACAATTCTTAGAAGATATACCATTATGGCAAAAGCCAGTGCCCGCTATATGTATACACTGCGATAATCAAGCAGCTATATTTAGGGAACAAAATGTTATATACAACGGTAAGTCTAGACATATTCGTCATAGACATAATACCGTGAAGCAGTTGCTCTCAAATGAAATTATCTCTATTGACTTTGTATCATCAAAGGATAATTTAGCGGATCCGCTTACTAAAGGTTTAAGTGGAGAGCATATAAACTGCGCATCAAGGGGAATGGGTCTAAAAGCTTAACCTTACCGAGTCAGCTTAATGGAAACCTCACTTAGCGGCTGGAGATCCCACGGACTAAGTTCAAGAGGAAAAACTAGTTATGATTGACTAAACAAGTAAGCACTTAGGAGATTGACTCCAATCCATTCCTAAGGTGCACATAAGTGCTTTTCTATAAGTGGATTAAGGATAAGCTTAACGCTTTTAATGATGCCTATATCTTGTTACTAAACAAGTGGAGTAGAGTAGACTACTCTTAATAGGTCCATCACCTATGTGAGTATAGAGTTGGGTCGGCTCTTTGGGAATTTCTATGGAGGCTGTTATTCCCTAAAGATACTCTCTGAAACCAAGAATGTCCAGGGCCAAAACGGACACAACCGAGAACCAAAGTTGATTTGGAAAGTCACTGTGTGAAGCTTGTTGACTTGGCTTACACTAACGGCTAACAGTTCAAGACCTAGTTCACTGATTAGCCAGTAAGTCCGATAAATCTTTCGCTATGGAAGGTTCAAGACCTAGTTCACCTATCCTTATGCAGTTTCTTTTCTCAAGTACCTTTCACAATAGAGTTAGTCTCTTTATGTGTCATTTCCTTGAATCTCTATTCGTTGTGGGGGATTGTTGGAATTGAAGGATATAAGTATGAATCTTCGAGTTGAATTATGGCGAGATCCGTTGATCGAATCAATTGGATGATGGTTGGAGTGTGTTCTCCTTCCATTGGGGATGAACGTTATATTCATATGTTCAATTCCGACTTCGAATGAATGAGATATTCAAGTCTAAAGATTGCCTAATTCAAAGCCAAAACGGGACTAAAGGTAGCTAAAAGCATTTAGTCCCACATTGGACATGGGATGAAAGTTTGTGGTGTATAAATAAAGAAAATTGAGAACAAAGGGCGTGCCCTTTGGGTACTTGGAGTTTTCGCGCGCGATTGGGAGGGATCTATGCCCGCCCGCTCGTGTGCGCGCGCGCGCGCCGCCGCTGGCGGCGGCCTGCCGGTGCCGGGCCGGGCTCGGGCTCGGGCTCGGGTCCGGGTCCGGGTTCGGGTTTGGGTTCCCTACCTGGCCTGGTTCTTTTTGAATCGGGTCTCGCGGGTATTGATTGCAAGCATACCCAAACCGGACCCGCTCCGCTCCGGATCCAATCCGCCCGCCAACAGACCGCTCCACGTCAGTTGAACTGCCAACAGTTGCGACTGTTGGGCTGCCAACAGACACGACTGCTGGGTCGAAAGGGTGCAACCTTTCATTGGGTTCAAACCCGTTGGCCCCTCCTGGAGCGCTATATAAAGCGCTCCGATCTCTCAATTGAAAACACACCAACACCAAGAGCAAACAACTCTCTCTCTCTTTTTCTGTCTAAGTTCTGAAGCAGAAGCAAGTCTGCGTTCTGAACTAGGAAGTAGAGTTCTGAAGTGAAGTGACTTCCAAAAGGGAAGTGGGAAATCCGTAACTCGGTTTTCGAAGCGACTTCCAAAGAAGATTCTGCAAAATTCATTCTGAAAGAGGAATCAGAAAATTCAACATATTCTTTTATAGAATTGTTGTCTGAATCTGGTACTTCTGAAGAAGAATATTCTTCAACCTTCCATCGTCCTCAACAGTGGGTACTCCTCCAAAGTAAAGGCAAATATTCATCCAAAATTTGTGCTTGTACCGCTTCTTCAACGTCCTGTGGAAGGTACTGGTTGCTACGGTTCAACCGTACGGTGATTTGGTAGTGCTATCCAAATACCGTGAAGGAGTGTTGTATCTTGGGAGACAAGCGTCCATTATCCCGTTAGCACCGGTGCGGGGGACGTAATTGTCTTAAGGAGATTCGCTCTAAGCGTACCTCACTCCAAATACTGTATAAGTGGATTAAATCCTTTATACAGGGGATATACTTTATAGTATATCGAGACTGATTTAGATTCAGTCTAATTGGTGTTTAACCAAGGAAGAAAATTGAAAGGTGGTTCTTAAATTAAGGAACGTTCTATTGAACGGAAAACCTCCCACCTGATATTTGTCGACCTGGCCAATTAGATTGTTGATATTTCAGTGATCTTGATTAGTTGTCAGATTGTTTCCTGTTAAGCAGAATACCAATATAGTTCACACACAAAGCTTGACAGCTTTGTGAATATGTTGGTGTTTTTTATTTAGAAAATTAAATAGACTATTTAATCCAATTTTGACCAGTTTTACTTACAAATGCTAGTGATCGCTACGCTAGTTAAACCCATGTTCCAAGTTTCGACCTTACATATATGTACAGACAACATGAAAAATGGTAAATGTGACATATATAAAGATGGGTGTTTATTTGCCCATATTGATCCTTAAAGTCTTCTATAATTCGATACTTGTAGGAGAAGAAGCTGGAAAATAGGGTTGTTCAAACCCATTGGAAAAACAACAGACGTGCAGAGCGGTCGACTGGACAATAATAGAGGAGCAAAGCTCACGTGCACGCGATGCACATTTGGAGAAGGCAACAGCTCCCAAGGAGACTGCACAGAAGCACATGACGAATTGGGTTGACGACTTCGAGTACCCGGTCGACCACTAAATGAAGCTGATCGACCGCGCAGTCGATCGCGCATTAGGTTCTGGCAGTCTGAGTTGGTTTCAGGTTTCTATTTTTTGAATCAGATTTGGATCCGAATTGAATTTCCTTCTATTAGTTGTTCCTCTGACTATATAAGTGAAATCACTTAGAGGGGGTGAATAAGTGACTAGCTAATCTAATGGTGAATTAATGCGAAATTAAAACTATTTATGCAAACTAAAAATTCTTAAGCTAAATACACAAAGTATAACACAAGAGTGTAGCCGGATTCCCGTGAAGGGTTCTAAACTAACTCCTCAAGATTTCTCTAGATAAGAGTTGAGGTACCGCTTTGGCTCTCTTAGTTGAATACAAGTGTGAGCAAACACTCCCCAAGCATATAACAATATAAGCACAAATATATCAAGCAAGTGAAAATATGAGCAATAAGCATAAGTAAGATATAAAGACAAGTGAGAGATAGAGAGAGAGCAATTGCAAACGCGGGAGATTTTTTTCGAGGTTCGAGCATACTTGCTCTACGTCCCCGCTTTCAACACTATGAAGGATTTTCACTAAAAACCGATCCCACCGGATCACTCGGTGCTGCAACACCTACAAGCGAGATCACACTTGAACTCCTTTGGAGACTCTAGTCCCTCTCTCGTTCCCGCAAGAACAAACACACGCAAGCACGCAAGCTTGCCGAGGCCGCACCTCTACACCGAGTTCTCAGTAGAACCCGAAACAACGCGAACCCGCAAGTCAGCCTTCTCAAAACAAGAATGAAGACTTTGGTGATCACAATACTTTGATCACCTAAAATCACTCTCACAATAACTCTCCTATAGGAATGATATAGTAATGGAAAGCTCAAGTATGTGTGAGAAAAATAAGTATTGATTTGGTGGTGAAAAACTCAAGGAAAGCTCTTTTACAAAACACTCTTGAAAATCTCTCTTTTAATATGGCAATCTTGGCTCTCAAACCACTAAAAGATGTATCAAAAATTAGCTTGAAAACCCACTTCAAATCTTGTAGAAAACAGTCCATGGAAGCCCCATATAAATAGGTTCCAAAATATGGCCGTTGGAGGCCTAGTCAGCAGTTTGCACTGCTGTCGGTCGACCGGCTGGTCGACCACCTTCAGGGCAATGGCCCAGCGGTCGACTGCCCGGTCGACCGGGCCATTTTCAGAGAGCAGACACTCTCTGGCGGTCTACTGTGCGGTCGACCGGCCCTGGCCGTATATGTTTTGTGCACTCGGTCGACCGCCCGGTCGACTGACCCCTGGCTCGGTCGACCGTGCGGTCGACCGGCAAAAGGCCAAAAACAGCTATTATAGGGATTAAAAAGTTGACTTTTTAGCTTTGATAAAATCCCATAAATCCATTAAAAATCTACAAAAATAAGTTCATTATTATACTTTGATATACAAACATGTTTGAGTGAAAATCAAAACATGTTACAAACATTTTGAACTATTTTTTTGACTTAGAAATTTTAGCTTAAAACAAAATTCGTATTTTTCCAAATTGATTTTTACAAAACTTTTTCAAATATAAAAACAAGATATTTTAAGTACTTTTAAAGCTCAGTGTGTATGGATATGTTCCACTACACATATATGATGAAATATCTATGTTTTTGACATTAAGCTCTAAAATGGTTTTGGTTAAAACATATGTATATATGAAACTCTAAAAACCAAAACTGTATTTTTCTAAAATGAAAACTCTTTTATAAAAACTCATCTAAATCTTGCGTGTGAGTGTATATGATACGTGAGCAATCCACCAACTAATCTATCCTTTACATTTTATCTAAAAATAAAATCTTACTAAAAATAAATCTAGACACAAGTCTCCTCTTGAAGGTCTTCACTTGAAAATCTTCTTCTCCCTTCTTGACTTGGTCCAAACCATGATCCAATGAGCTAGAATCCTCTTGAGTACTTGATGTGATCTTGATGCACAAGCTCTTGAATCAACACGTGCTAGTTCCAAAACTTGACTTTAAATCCTTTGTTGAAGCTAAACACCTACTAAGATCTTGATCACAAATCTGAAACTAATTAAACACAAGATTATTAGTACTATAACTACATGAGTTAATCATCATAAAAAATAGAGTGATGGTCTTTGGGCCAACAATCTCCCCCTTTTTGATGATAACAAAACTCATGGAGTTATATATGCATGAATTAAAGTCAAGCTTCATAGAAGCTCCCTCTTAACTCATGCATAACAATAAACATATAGATATTGCAATGAAGTGCATAAACTAAACAAATATATATGCATCAATAAGGTGAGAGAAACAGGCAAACATCCAAAATTCTTTTTTCAAAAACCTTCTCCCCCTTTTTGTTTAAACTATCAAAAATATTCTCACCATTTTGTAAAACATAAGATGCATAAACTCAATATATGCAAAAACTCAAATACCATTTTGTAAAACATAAGATGCATAAACTCAATATATGCAAAAACTCAAATATGCATATATAAACTCAACTCAAAATCTTTCTCCCCCTTTTAGTCAATCATCAACAAAGGGGTAAAATAAAACAAATCAATCATAAGGATATATATGCGATATACATTCATGAAGAGAAAGACACTAAGTTAGCTTCCCTACATACATGCATTACATGAAAGAAGGGATGACAAGCCCTAACTCATATAACGCATAATATACAATGCAGAAGTGGAGATGTTAAGCTCCCCTACACACGTATATCACATAAAGAAGAGATGTCAACCTCCTCAATATAAGATACACTCAACATGAATTTATATATAGAAGAGATGTTAAACTCCTCTTGCATATAGAAAATACATATCAAAAAAATTTTAACACTAATTTTATATTTACTCAAGGTAATAAAACACATTTTGAGATATCTTTGTAAATAAACAACATTTTTAAGATACCAATTGTAAATAAACGATACAAATTATGAATTTTTTTTAAATCAACAAATCATTTTGAGATATCACAAGATTTTGATACCATATGAAATAGAAAATTTGTGATACCAATTGAAATTGTAACATTTGTACATTTTGATATCAATGAAAGAAAATATTTTATATTTTGATATCAATTGAAATATATGGTAAATTTTGATACCAAATAGGTAAAATATATTGATACCAATTGAAATTTAAACCCAATTGGAAATTGAAACATATTGATATCAATTGAAGTATATTGTAAATTTTGATATCAATAAAAATACCAATTGAAAATAATGAATAAGCTTATAGAAGTACCAATTAAGATACCAATTGAAATCAAGATTTAATTCAAGCTTAGCATAAACATAATTTATGCTTTAAATATGTAAATATCTTATAAATCAAGCACAATCAAATCATATATATGTATGAAAAGAAAGTACCAATAGAAATTGATATTATTTAAAATTTAAATCATACATATATAGAAAATAAAATATGAGTATACACAAAAATATCAATTGTAATACCAATTAAAAATTTGATGAGAAGCAAGTATATAACTCATAAAGATCCACCCTTTTCATGCACATGAAAAGATATGTAATTTGAGCATACAAAACACGGTCGCCTATCCATCCACCCTTGTGAGTTGGTAGGGTTTTTCAAAAATAATAGTTTGAAAATATTTGTGTAGTGAAAACACTACCAAATAAAGAATAGATAACTAGTTAAAGTAAATTTTTTGAAAAACTAGTTAAAGATCCTTCAAATATGAAAACAAATTATGTGTATCTCATGAAATATACTAAATACACAAAAGATAACACTCGAAATCTATAAAGCTTAAAAGCGTTCATGAAACAAAGTCATGAATAAACAAAAAAATAATGTGAGTGTACAATTATCATGTGAATAACATTTTCATGAAAATAATCAATAAGCCTCAAAACAAACATGAATATCATTTTATCAAACAAATATGAAAATCATAAAAATTTATTTTTCATTTAAAAATAAACTTTTAGGTATATGTATGATTTATCCAATACTAACAATATGCATACATATCCCAAATATAAAAAGAGTTTATGATATAATTTGTATGAAGGTAAGAGACTCAAGGGTATACATGTATATTTATTAGTTTTGGATAAAGATTACATACATGAAGCAAAATATGCACAAAGGTAGGCAAGACAAGTATAAATGAGGAAATCATCAAAACTAAGCTATACATGTGCATGTAATGAGTACAAATGAGCAATGAAGTATAAGCATATATGAATCAAATGTTGCTCACTACTTATACAAGTATATACGCAAGTTTTGACAAAAACTACATCTAAATAAGTATTCACCTCATGAAATCAAAACATGATTATTTTGTCATAAAACTAAAACATGCTAAAGATCATCAAATATAAAAGCATGTAAACTAATGGAGTTTAGAGATAGTTACCAAACCATAAGAACTATACTTTAAGTCTCCAAAATAAGATGGTCTTCCCACCAAACTCCTTGATAGTGATGCATCAATTTGCAGTGTCAATCAAGCCCATGCATTCACCACCAAGGCACCAACCCTCTCACGTCATGTGAGAGCCCATACCTACATTAAACACAAGAGGTGGGAATTTTGGTACCCATTTTCTTTTGGGTCCACGGGGGTTAGCATGATTTGAAACCCAAACATTTTTGTTAGCAAAATTAATAGTATTTATCTTATCATAATAAAATTTTGCTAAATGGCCTTTACGGCCGCAATGTGTACATTTGTACACTCTAGAATGCACATGTGAATGAGAGTAATCTTGGTGTACAAAGTGTGCATATGTGTGCCGTGGGTGATGTGCATGTACATGTGGAGCTTGTTTCTTTTGAAACAAGCTTTCCAATCTTTTATGGTTAAATGCACAATTACTCAAAGTTGAGCTCAAGCAATCTATTCTATTTTTCAAAAATTTTATCTCATTTTTATTAATATTGGCATGAAAAGCATGATGAGAATGAGCATCAACATTCTTTTTCTTTTTAGAAATATTTTCTTTTTCTTTTCAATAATGTTTCCTTTTAAAGAGTTGTTTTCATTAAAAGCAATTTCTTTTTCTTTTTCCACCAAAATCATCTTATTTTTCAAAGAGGTATTTCCTTCATAAAGATCATTCAATTTAGAAGTCAAGGATATATTCTCATTTTTCAAGAAATCATTTTTTTTTGAAATGCATTCCAATTTATTTTTAAAAGAGTCATTTTCTTTTAACAAATAAGTGTTGTTCCTTTTCAATTTATTATTATCCTTTTTAAGCAATTCATATTTTTTAAGAAGTTGTTAACAAAATGATTCAAGCTCATTATAAGACATATCAACATCCTCTTCTAACTCAGATTCAGAGTTTACCTCAAGGGGGTTACCCCCTTGGACCATGTAGCATACGTTGAAAGCCTCACTTCCAACATCCGAGTCGCTCCACGCATAGTATTGCTCTTGTTCACCAAGGGAGACAATAGTGTTCCATACTATAAAAGCCGAATCAAGATTAGCAAGCCTAGATAAATATTCATCATTTAGGGTACTCTTTAAAGTATGGATGGCTTTTGCATTAGCCTCAATATTTTTGCCATTTAAACAATAAGCATCTTTAATAATGGCAAAATAAACATGAATGCATAGGGCTTTGAGGTACATATACATCTTAACTTTCCAAGTTTGGATGTTAAGAATGTCAAAAGTAAGAGGTGACATGAAATCCATGTGTGTGTATAAGTATTGTGATTAGTTATAATTGAGGATCTTTAACTCTAGGTTGTTAGACCCAAATCAAGAGCACTTGGCTCTGATACCAATTGAAATCACCCAGGGGGGTGAATAGGTGACTAGCTAATCTAATGGTGAATTAATGCGGAATTAAAACTATTTATGCAAACTAAAAATTCTTAAGTTAAACACACCAAGTATACCATAAGAGTGTAGCCGGATTCCCCATGAAGGGTTCTGGACTAACTCCTCAAGATTCCTCTAGATAAGAGCTCTTGGTTGAATACAGGTGTGAGCAAACAATCCCTAAGCATATAACAATATAAGCACAAATATATCAAGAAAGTAAGATATGAGCAATAAGCATAAGTAAGATATAAAGACAAGTAAGAGATAGAGAAAGGGCAACTGCGAACACGGGAGATTTATTTCAAGATTCGAGCACACTTGCTCTACGTCCCCGCCTTCAACATTATGAAAGATTTTCACTAAAAACCGATCCCACCGGATCACTCGGTGCCGCAACACCTACAAGCGAGTTCACACTAGAACTCCTTTGGACTCTCTAGTCCCTCTCTTGTTCCCGCAAGAACAAACACACGTAAGCACGCAAGCTTGCCGAGGCCGCAACTCTACATCAAATTTTCATTGGAACCCGAAACAACGCGAACCCACAAGTCCGCCTCCTCAAAATAAGAATGAAGACTTTGGTGATCACAACACTTTGATCACCTAAAATCACTCTCACAACAACTCTCCTATAGGAATGATATAGTAATGGAAAGCTCAAGTATGTGTGAGAAAAACAAGGATTGATTTGGTGGTGAAAAACTGAAGGAAAAATCTTTAAAAAAAAAACTCTTGAAAATATCTCTTTTTGATATGGCAATCTTGGCTCTTAAACAAGTGGAGATAAACACTAAAAGATGTATCAAAAACTAGCATGAAAACCCACTTCAAATCTTATAGAAAACAGTCCATGGGAGCCCCATATAAATAGGGTTCAAAATATGGCCGTTGGAGGCCTAGTCAGCAGTCTGCACTACTGTCGGTCGAACGCCCGGTCGACCGCCAACGGTCAATTTTTCGACCGTTGGGAAGGTTGGTCGACCAGCCGGTTGACCGCCTTCAGGCAATGTCCCAGCGGTCGACCGCCCGGTCGACCGGGCCATTTTTAGAGAACAGACACTCTCTGGCGGTCGACCGTGCGATCGACCGGCCCTGGTCGTGCACATTTTGTGCACGTCGGTCGACCGCCCGGTCGACCGACCCCTGGCTCGGTCGACCGTGCGGTCGACCGGCAGAAGGCTAAAACAGCTATTATAAGGATTAAAAAGTTGACTTTTTAGCTTTGATAAAATCCCATAAATCTACAAAAAATCTACAAAAATAAGTTCATTATTATACTTTGATATACAAACATGTTTGAGTAAAAATCAAAACATGTTACAAACATTTTGAACTATTTTTGTGACTTAAAAAATTTGGCTTAAAACAAAATCCGTATTTTTCCAAATTTTTTTTCTAAAACTTCTCTAAATACAAAAATAAGATATTTTAAAACACTTTAAAGCTTAGTGTGTATGGATATGATCTACTACACATATAGATGAAATATCTATGTTTTTGACATTAAGCTCTAAAATGGTTTTGGTTAAAACATATGTATATATGAAACTCCAAAAATCAAAACGGTATTTTTCTATAATGAAAACTCTTTTATAAAAACTCATCTAAATCTTGTGTGTAAGTGTATATGATACTTGAGCAATCCACCAACTAATCTATCCTTTACATTTTATCTAAAAGTATAATCTTACTAAAAACAAACCTAGACACAAGTCTCCTCTTGAAGGTCTTCACTTGAAAATCTTCTTCTCCCTTTGACTTGGTCCAAACCATGATCCAATGAGCTAGACCTCTTGAGTACTTGATGTGATCTTGATGCACAAGCTTTTGAATCAACACGTGCTAGCTCCAAAACTTGACCTTAAATTCTTTGTGAAGCTAAGTACCTACTAAGATCTTGATCACAAATCTGAAACTAATTAAATACAAGATTATTAGTACTATAATTATATGAGTTAATCATCATCAAAACTAGAGTGATGGGCCTTTCGGCCAACAATAAGAAGGGTCTCTGCACCCCAAATAATATCGATTGAGTATTGATTTGAGGATTGAGTTTTGTATTGGCTTTTGAATCGGTTGTTGAATCGATAGTTGGAGTGTTCTAGGGTTGATTTGTTTGAAGGAATTCTGCGGCTAATTTACGTAAATTCTCAATATGGATCCCAGGATTATTGTAACTTTTGTAACTTAATTGTTTGAATAAATATCTTCTCCCTTCTGCCCCGAGGACGTAAGCATATTGCCGAACTTCGTTAAATAGTTTATTTATCGTCTTTTCTTTTATATTTCAGCTTGTGCCATATTGGTTTATGATTGCCTCGACGTTGGGAACGCTGATCTCGGGTGATTGACTGATTGGGAAATCCTTTAGTGGGTGCAACAAGTGGTACTAGAGCTTTCCAGGTTCGGTGTGGGATCGATCAAGAGTCGGTTTCAAGAGCAGCGTGGTCTGTTCGGCAGAGATCGTGTGTCAATCTGGGAGCATCATTGAGATTGTTCGTGGGATCGTGTGTCAATCTCAGAACAATGTTTTGAATTGCTCATGGGTTCAGATTTAGAGGAGTAGATCGCTTCAGAAACTCTTCTAGGATTTCACTTTGAGGTAAATGTTCTATCTTTATCTAGTTTAGATCTATTTTCATTTAGTTTTGTGCATTGTTTTAGCGTCTTTTGGAGGAGATATGGCTGAGGTTAAGTCCAAGGTCAAAATTGATGTCATAAAGTTTGATGGCACGAATAATTTGAGATGTAGAGGTGTGAATTAATGAATGTACTAACGATATCAAATCTCGAAGATGTTACGTTTGGAAGAAAAATCGGAGGAGACTTCTGAAAAAATTGGGACAAGATGAATCAAACTGCGTGTGGCTTCATTAGATCTTATTTGACACAAGACATTAAGTACCTTGTGATGTATTAGACTTTTACAAGGAAGATTTAGGAGATCTTTGAAAGAATGTATCTGACGAAGAGTATCGAGACTCGATTGTATTTGAAGAGGAAGCTTTACTGCTTCCAGTTGAAGAAAAGTCTCTCCATTGATCATGAATAACTACACGAAGCTTCTTGCAGACCTACTTAATATGGATGTGGTGATCAAAGAAGAGGACAGGGCATTGATTATGTTGAATTCTCTTCCTGATGAAGAATATAAGACTTTTGTCTTAACCCTAATAAATGGTAAACAATCACTTAATTATAGTGATGTGTAGGCTGCTCTTGTGAATCGTAAAGTGAGGAGGAAGGACAAGTAGTATTCTTTCAGTAGCACAACAGTAGAGGCGATAACTGCAAGAGGGATGGGTTCCAATCATCAAAAGGGAAAGAAAGATTTTGGAAAATTCAAATCCGGTGGTCGTGAAGATTTGAAGAAGAAGTTTCTACAAAGAAGGACACTGGAGGTTGATTGTCCAAAGCTCAAGCCGAAGAAGGAGTCTAAATCAGAGGACAACATCACACAGATACATAATGGTAATTATTCTTGCTCATCCGGTTATTCACTTTCCATCACCCCTATTGGTCTCTGTTTAGAGAAATCTGAGTGAATTTTGGATATGGGAGCTATCTATCATGTTTGCCCTCAACGAAAGTAGTTTGCTAGTTTGAAAAACTAGATGGAGTCTTGATATCGTTCGACGAGGACACACATACCATATTGAAGGGATATGTATAATTCGTATTAAGTTATTTGATGGGATGGTAAGAGAGTTGAAAGATGTGAGGTATATACCTACGTTGAATAAAAATTAATTTCAATTGAAGCTTTGGAGGCCCAGGGCCTAGGAAAGAACTCTTGAAGAAGATGTTCTTAAGATGTCTAGTGGCTCATCAGTGATTTTGAAGGGCATTCGACATAACAACTTATACTACTGGAAGGTTAGTGCAGTTACTGAAAATTTGACAGCCTCAGGATATTTTAAAGACGATTCAATCAGGTTATGGCAGATGAGACTCATACAAGTTAGTTTGAACCCCCTTGGAAGTGTTGGCAAAGTAAGGACTATTGAAAGTGCATTGACCTTTAACTTGAAATTTGGTGAACATTGTGTTCTGGATAAGAAGATGAAGGTGAAATTTGACACCTCAACTCACCGCTCATAAGGTCTTTTTGATTGTATTCATATTGATGTTTGGGGTCCTATTGAGACTGCATCATCTGGAGGCCATCGATAGTTTATCTCATTTGTTGATAATTTATCTAGGCATTATTGAATATACCCTATGAGATAAGAATTTGAAGTCCTAAATATGTTGGTAAAATGAAAGAATATGATGGAGAAACAAACTGGTAGGAAGAATAAGGTGCTCCAAATTAATAATGTTGGGAAGTATAAAGATCAATTTCTACAATTGGGACAGAACAATGAGATCAATATTCACTTCAAAACTGGAAAACATTGGATGATTGAGGAGATAAACCATTCCTTGCTGGAGAAGGTTCGGTGGTTGTTGTCTAACGCACAATTAAACAAGTCATTTTGGGCTAAGACTTTGAAATATGTTGGCCATTTCATGAATATATTGCTGTTGACTGTGATAAGAGATAAAACTCTGTTGGATGTTTGGTCGGGTGAACTTGCTCATGACTATGATTTGCTATGAGTATTTAGATGTCCGAACTATTTAGTATCAAAGAGTGAATCCGCGAGTAAAAAAGTTTGTATTTTTGGGTGTCAAGAGGAATATGAAAGATTACAAATTATGGGATCTCGAAAACAAGAAGATTATGTTGAGCAAGCATGTCACATTTGATAAGACTTTATTATTGAAGTCTACCATCTCTTAGCAAGTGGAGAGGTTGAAGATCAAAGATGTATCACAGTGAGTGGAGGTTGATGCTACTCCATCATATCTAGTTAGTTTGATATCAGTTAGAATCTTATCAGATGTGACACCGGGTGGAGATCATGTAGTCATAACAAATACTGAACAAGTTGAATCAGTTTCAGTGAAAGGAACCAAGTTGGATCCGTAAAAGTAGGTAAAAAACCATGAATATCAAATTTATGAGCCATATAAGGTGAGTTTGAAGGCCGTTGCTCTCCATGACGGTATTGATAAGGAGGTTCATATGACTCAGCAAGTTGGGTTCGTTGCTGCAGATTGGTTTTAGTTGGTTGAGCTCAGTGAAGCTCGTTTGGATAAACTACGTGTGGTTTGATCCCGTTGGGCATGGGTACGTAAGCAGTCGTAATGTTGCAGCCAGTTGGAAGAGTCAAAATTATTTGATTCATTGTGTTCTGCTCAGCTTTGAGAAATATTCACCGAGATGGAGAATTGTAGAAGAAGAAGCTGAAAAATAGAGTTTTTCCAATCCCATTGAAAAAAAATAGCAGAGGAGCAGAGAGGTCGATTGGTGCACGAAGATGCACATTTGGAGAAGAAGGTAACAACAGTCAACAGTCCGATTGACCGCCCAGAAGACCTTTATTTGCACACGCCCGGTCGACCGTCCCGAGGAGTCTGCAAAGATGAACAGGACGAATTGGGTTAGTGGTCGACCGCCCGGTCGACGCACATCGGGTTCTGACTGTCTGAGTTGGTTTTAGGTTTCTATTTTTTGAATCAGATTTGGATCCGAATTGGGTTTCCTTCTATTAGTTGTTCCTCTAGATATATTAGAAGGATCTCTGCACCAAGACAATATCGATTGAGTATTAATTTGAGGATTGGATTTTGTATTGGCTCTTGAGTTGGTTGTTGAATATATAGTTGGAGAGTTCTATGATTTGTTTGTTTGAGAGAATCCCACGGCTAATTTGTATAGATTCTCAATTTAGATATTCGGATCAATTTGTAACCCTTATAACTTAATTGTTCGAATAATATATTTTCCCTTCTGCCCCGAGGACGTAGACACATAGCCGAACCTCGTTAAATAGTCTATTTCTCGTCTTCTCTTTTGAATTTCGGTCCGTGCCATATTGATTTGTGATTGTCTCGACCTTGAGAACCTGATCTCAAGTGATCGGCTGATTAGGAAATCCTCTGATGGGTGCAACAAAACTAGCAGTTGAAAATTTCATTTGTCAAAAGAGAAAAAAAAGGCACTTGAAATATTTCCAAACGACACATCAAACTAAAAACTTGGGTAAAAAGAACCACATTATCATTACTCCCTCCTTTGACCAGTACCAGTTGAACTGTTAAAATGTACTAAAAATATTGATGACCTCATCAACTCGCAGATAGCTAGGTTGGTGCAAGATTGAACAATTTGAAATACCAACCAAAGCGCGCGCGCAGAGAGAGAGAGAGAGAGAGAGAGAGAGAGAGAGAGAGACTTTTTTGGGCTATGGGGGTAGGCATCATGGAAAAAGTTTGCTATCCACAGGGAGATGAGATGATGATACTATCATTAGTGAGAGAGGGAGGGGAAAATGAAAAAAATCAAAAGCTAGGGTGGGGCAACAAGCTATTGAGATGAGAAGAAATCTTGGTATCTTCTTTCTTATCTTCTTTCTTCCCCCCCAAAGTCTAAAGGATACATAAATTGTGGGCCGAGGTCAAAGAGGGGGCCCACTGCGTTGGCAGAGACAATTGGACTCGTTTTGGGGCATTGCTGAAGGTCGGTCTGCGATTTTTACCCGTTTGGGACCCGACCCGGATCGACGGCCCAAAAGCATATTCAAGTTGCTAATGAGGTCCGGGGATGTAAACATATTTGGATTATTCGAAACAAATCTGTATTCGTATCTTCTCTTCATACACGTGGGTATACATGTCAAATTCAAGTTCCATTCTGATACAGACTTATATCTGGATATTGAAACCTGAGTGTTTGTACTTTGTCACACTCGATCAGGGGCGGAGTTAGAAAAATTTTTAGGATGGGCTGCAATTTTTTTTTTATAACATATGCTTACGAATTTATATGAATTGCCAAAAGAAAAAAAACAATATTCTCCATTAAATCAGGGGCGGAACCAAGAATAAATTTGTCAAAAGAATATCAAAATAAAAGGAGGTCTAAGGCAATATATAAAAAAGAATCAAAATAAAAAAAAGTTTAAGGCAATATATGAAAAAATGGGCCGGACTGTAGGCCCGCCCAGCCAACTAATAGGTTCGCCCCTGTGCTCGACCATGACTTTTATGTCCATAATACGAATTTTAACGTCACGAAACCACAGATCACACAATGTCTAATATTTGGAGTATTGAGATGTCTATATTCGATTTGTATCTGTATTTGCTTGTAACAGGTATGATCATCTTTCATTTCCCGAGTTGAGTGAGAGAGAGGTAAAGTGAGACGCTCAACCATCAAAAACCTTGACCCAACAACCTGTGACCTGCCAAAACTTTTTGTTCCTTCTCCTCTATTGCACCTGCGTGTAAATATATGTCTTTTATCTTGAGAGAATTTTACTTTTTTCTGATTTATTTTCAGGTCAAAGCTTATTTATAACACGCGAGAACCTAACGGGTCCACTGTTCTCTCGGTCAAAGAAAGGAAGAAGAAAGAAGAAAAAAGAAAAAAGAAAAACAAAACCCAAAACCCCTCCATCTTTTGCTGTCATTGACAAATGGTTTCGCTTCTCTTATTTTATATCACATAAAACTTGCAGGGAGGCTCACATGAAAGATACAATCGAATAGCCCACAATAGATTATTTTCATTTAGTTAGTTAACTGATAGTCCCACTTAATTGAAAATCACATAATCGCAACAGAAAAAATATTTTCAAACAACAACAACAAGAGAGAAACACTAAGTGCACTCGGCAACGGAAGCGTGAAAGCGATTTACCATTAGCAAGCAATAAAAACACAAGAACACCAGATTTAACGTGGCTCGATAAGAGTGCTTATGTCCTCAGGGAGGAAGAAGAAATTTTATTAAAAATGGAGAAGAAAACAACAAGAGCTACAGGAATTCTCTCTCTCACAACTCTTAATGGTGGGAGCTTAATCTCTTCTTAACTTCGATTGAGATGACCCAAGGGGTTTATATAGACTCCTAGGATCATTCTAATCCAATACAAACTCTATCAATATGAATAACACCGCCTCAGAGAAAGAAGAAAACTCGAATCTAACTCGAATGGAAAACAAAACCCAACAAGGAAACTGCCAGAACCGTCATTAGTCGACTATATTGATGTATAATTTGACTAATCTGCACATTAGCTGACTATACTAAAGTATCAATCGACTAACCTAAGATCCTCACTCTCTGTTGCAATACCAGTCGAGTATACTGTATGCATAAGTTAACTAACCTCATTATAAGTCGACTATACAAAGTATAAGTCGACTTATCCTGTATAACTCCTTGTGCATGTCCGTAAATGACCGATCTCGATCTTTGAAGTTTGTTTCTCCTCCATTGAGCCTGATTTTTTCTCCAATAAATATGAGGCACCCAAAATGCTAACAATCTCCACTTTGACTCATGTTTATTGAGTTCTTTTGTAGAAATTGGCCTCCGCATTATTCACTGAGATCTCCCCCCTTTTATGACTTCATATGGCTCCCTCCTAAGAGCTTATTCTCCACCTTATCTTTGGAGAATCTGGATAAAATTCAGAGATGCTCTAAAATTCTCCATCGGGATGGTCTTTGATATCATGTCTACTAGATTTTTTTTTTTGTATTGATCTTCACCAAGTCGATCACTTTGTCATCTATGACCCACTGACGTATTTTGTGATACATCATATCAGTTTGTTTCATCCTCTTATGATACCTGTGATCCTTAGCAAGATGAATAGCATTCTGACTGTCTCAATGAATCCGAACTGAATCCTGTATGATGCTAAAAGTCTCAACCAATCCTCTCAGCCATAAAGCTTTTTTTGATGCCTCAACTGTAGCTATGTACTCCGCCTCTGTCGTGAAAACGCCATGGTATCTTGCAACTCTGCCTTTCAATTATCAGTGTACTCAGCTAGTGTGAATACATAACTTGTTGTAAATCTTCGCTGATTAAGATCTCCCGTATAATCTGCATCAATAGAGCCTTGTAGAGGCTATCCCGTTTCAATCTCTGAAATACCAAGCCTAGTCTCACAGTCCCTCATAAATATCGTAGCACCTACTTCACTGCTTCCAATGTTGCTTGCCTGAATTCGATAAAAACCGATTTACTGTACTAATTTCATAGACTAAGTTAGGCCTAGTGCAGACCATAGCATACACGAGTGATCCCACTATACTAGCATATGGTACTCGAGACATTTTCTCATCTTCTTCTGATTATTGTAGATACTTCTGTGAAGATAACGTGAAGTGACCTGCTAAAGGAGTAATGACTGGTCTTACTTCTGCCATATTGAATTCTTCTAACATTTTGAGAATGCAGATCTCTTGGGATAGCCAAAGTCTGTCAGAGTCTCTGTCTCGAGTGATCTCCATACCTAAGATCTTCTTAGCTTCTCTCAAATTCTTCATATCGAATTCCCCTTCAGCTAAGCTTTAAACTTCTGAATATGTATCTTATTTCTTGCAGTAATCAACATATCGTCCATATCAATAGCGAATATGTCGGATCATCTGCCTGAGAGATTGCTTAAGTTCATAGAGGGACTTCTTGAGAAGACACCTCATTTTCTTGGCCCTCCTGAATGTACCCTCCAGGTTGCTTCATGTATATCCTCTCCTCCAGCTCACCGTGTAGAAATGCTGTTTTGATATCCAACTGTTCCAACTTTAGATCAAACTGAGCTACTATCGCCAACAACATGCGAATAGATGTATGCTTGGCTATAGGAGAAAAGATATCATTGTACTCATTATTCTCCTTCTGAGCATATCTTTTGGTAACCAACCTTACCTTGTATAGCTCATTGATCTTGCGAAAGACCCATCTGCAATCTATATCTTCCCAACCATATCTTATTTGTGGCATCGAAATTCTTACTGATCACCTCAATGGTCTAGATTGCTTCTGAATAGCCTCTTGCTTGTTTCTATTTGAATCTGAGAAGTTATCATTTGACCCATCAGGCCTTTTAGGGCTATTTGAGAACTCAACCCATTTTACCTGAGAGTCTGCTGAATTGTTTGGAGCTCCACCTTACACTTTTATCATCCATCTCTGACATTTCTTGTAACATTAATTCTTTGTCAAAGACCACAGCTCTGCTAGTAAAAGCGCTCATTGTCTCGGGATCCTAAAGCTTGAAACTCTTGATTCCTTTAGTGAACCCGATGAAAGTGTATTTACTAGATTTGGACTCCGGTTTATTCCATTCTGACTATCAATTAAACTATATGTCGGGCAACTGAAAATCCATAAGGTTGAATAATCCACAGACTCTCCTCACTATATCTTCTCTGAGATCTGAAGATCAATGACTGTAAAGCGTGATCTGTTTACCAGATAGCATGCACGACTCACCACCTCTGTCCAAAATCCTTCTAACATGTCAGCTTGTAATCTGATACTGCAAGCACGCTCTGTAAGTGTCTGATTCATGCACTCTGCTATTCCATTCTATTCTGGTCACTCGAGAATACTTAACTGGTGTTTGACGCCTTCACTTGCCAAGTAAGCTTCAAATTCTACGAATATATACTTGCCTCCATTGTCGAACCTTAAGACTTTCACCTTTCACCCCTGCTGATTCTGCACCATAGTTTTTCACTCTTTTAACTTCTGAAATACCTTCGATTTCTGCTTCAAGAAGTACACTCAAACTTCTTAGAGAAGTCATCTATGAATGTGACATAATACCTTGCATCCCTAATGGATGCTGTTGGCTAAGGTTCCACATGTCCGTGTGTATGAGATCTAGCATGCCTTTGTCTTATTCTATGACGTAGAGAAAGCTACTCTACGCTATCTACCCATGATGCAAAATTTACAAAGATCGAGTTTGTAATATTTGATACGAGCACCTTTGTTGGTATGGCTTGAAGATCTTGCTTGCTCATGTGTCCAAGACGCATGTGCCAAAGTCTTGTAGTGTCCTCCTTCTCTGTTGCTGCTAAAGCATCACGAATAATGACGTTTTCAATCATCTTGTACAAGTTCGCCAACCCTTCTCCTTTGAGAATCGTCATGGAGCCCTTGGTAACTTTGATACTTCTATCTGCACCTAAGAACTTGCACCCTTGAGCTTTCAAAGCTCCCAACGTGAGAAAAATTCTTCCTATGATCCGGAACATGATGCATATTCGTGAGCGTTTGAACCTGTCCATCAAGCATTCTCATATGGATGTTGTCAATGCCAACTGTCTTGCATAGATGTCATTACCCATCAGGACAAAACCTCCATCGTAAGGCTTGTTGTATTAAACCACTCTCTTTTTGGGCACATGTGATATGTACACCCAGAGTTAAGTAACCAAGCATCTGAGTACTTTCTCTTTCCTGATTGAGCTATCAGGACATCACATGGATTCTCATCTGCTTCTTCAATAACACCTACTTGTTCCGACTTTCCACTGGTACTAGCTCCATTAAATCTTTACCGCCTTTCTTCTTCAGCATCTTCTTATATTTCATATAATTTTTCTTGATGTACCCTGATTTCCTGCAGTAGTAGCAAGCATTACTGCTAGAAGCATCTCCCTTTCGAGTCTCCTACTTTTTGATCGCCCTCTCATCCTTGACAACTAGTCCTAAGGCCTCCTCTGTAGAATCTGTCTTATTAGCAGCTCGTTGTTCTGGAATATTTGCCTAATATCTTTCAACTCTAAAGTCTCCTTACCATACATAATGCCGGTTGCCAAGTGGTCATAACTTGATAGAAGAGAAGAGAGTAACATAAGAGCTTTGTCTTCTTATTATAACTTAACCTCCAGAGCCAACTCAAAATCCTATTGAAAGTATTTAGATGTTGTAAAATAGATGTACCTTCCTTCATCCGAAGGCTATTTAACTGCTTCTGCATGAAGAGCTTGTTCGACAAACTTTTCGTCATGTAAAAGCTCTTCAGCCACACCAAAGTTCAGCAGTTGTCTCCTCGTTTGTGGTGTTGTAGAGGATCTCATCTGATATGATTATCGCCTTGGCGTGAAAGTCGATGTCATTCCACTTATCATCCTTGATGGCTTCTTCTCAGCACCAAGCAGAGCCATGTGTGTGTCCTCCTTCACGAGAAACATCATTACTTGCATCTTTCATAACAAGACGTTGGACTTTTCATTGAATTTCTCTGTTCAAGTTGTGGAGCCTGATTGTTGACCTTGACGGAGAATCGCCCTCGGAGAAGTATGATGCAGGAAGAATTACGAGGCCCATCACAGTGGGAGTTAGAAAGTCGAGAAGTCCATCCTGGGTGACTCGGAGGCGGAGCCATGGGAAGAGGCTCCTGAGGACTGGACTACCTGACTCCTGAGTAATACAGGCAAGTGCAGGCGAGCTTGGAGTTTCAGATGGAGGCATGTTCAAGTGTTCGAGGAATTACTCGCAGTCTCAGGGGAGCAGTCCGAGCAACAGAATATAGGAACATCCCGAGATGCAGTTAGGTGCAATGAATAAGGTGTTGGCGAACAATCTGTATGCTCTGATACCAATTGTTATGATTTTAAGGGAGGACGCCTCCATGACCGGGTCGATTGGGGCGGCGCAATGAAAACAAATCATAGGATCTACTAAGGCAACATGAAGAAGAGAAGAAGAACATATTTCAAAGTAGATAGAAAGCCAACAAACAATATAACGTGGTTCCATCGATCAAACAAATCGTGTGTACATCCATAGGAAGGGGGAGAAACTGTCACGCCTCGCTTCCCAAAATACTCAGAAACAGAGTCGCGACGAGAGTCGGCGACGTATATACGCGAGAAAATTACCCCACGTATACACGCTAAGCCTAAATTAACCTGAACAAGCTATAAGTCTGAACCATAAATCGAAATCACTGCAATAATACATATAAAGTCTAACACAATGATAGCATATGAATAAGAATAAGAAATGGCAGCTGAATGCAATAAAGGTAGAATCAGGAAACAACAGGAATATAAGAGAGATGAGAATACCAGAATCAGATAGAGACTCAAGCTCCTCGCAATATGTATGGTCTCATCGAACACCTGCACAACAGAAACAAAGCGTCCAATATCTGGACGTGCAAATCCAGGGTCGTCAGAAAGCGACCTGGTGAGTGTGTGTGTAAAGGGAAAAGCTCGTGCATATAAACAATGTGCACAAAATAATAACAGATAACTACAAACATAAGATCACTAAATAACATGATAAACCAGTAACTGAATGACAAAACATGAATAAAAAAGACAAGTAAAACAAGTATAAACCAACAACTGATGTCTAAATGTGTATCATAACATGTCACTAGTCTGGTATACAATCCGGTCATGCTTACAATCATGTGTCTATCATAGTGATATATATATATATATATATATATATATATATATATATATATATATATATATATATATATATATATATATATATATATTATATATATATACACAATCAGGTGATATAGTCAGTCACAATATGCTATAAACAATTTATTAACATTATTTATGTCAGCGAACACTAATTGCCACCTGTAATAGACGCATCCCATACTACGCCTACTACACGTGTCAATCAGGGTCCTAAGTTATTGAAATTAGTGGAAGAGACATTGTCCATGCTTTAGGTGGGTTCCGTACATACCCGGAACCACGCCCAATCACCTGGCGCTGAACCAGGTCCTACCGCTAGGTAGTCAATAACAATAACAATGTGTCAATACAATGACAATATGAACAATACGGGATGTCAGTCATCCCCCGAAACCCTGCAGTGGAACCGTATCTCAGCTGCGCAACCTGTATCCTAGGTCCACCCAAAATACAGACGCTGTCTCCTCCATTAATTTCCCCAATCCCAGTGTAAGTTATCAATTTACATTATTATTTATAACAATCAATCTCCATGTTATTTCGATTACTGGGACGATACAGTGACAGTAATAATATCAATATGACAATAACAATGTGAACAATATTACCGTGTAAACGGTAGAACAATAGAACAATGAAAGTGTTACGGTCCAACAATATTTTCCCAGTAACTTTCAATAATATGAATTTATACAATAACGAATCTAGATAATACTCAATAGCCAGTCTCATCTGGAACCGGTCAATACCTCATATCCATCTGCACTAAAACACAATAGTAACTAATCTATCAACCAACTGCCTCTAAGCTCTGAACACAGAATATGATCACCATCATAATAACTCAATCTCTATTAACTGATGTAATCGATATCTATACATGAAGCACATGGCATGTCCTCAATATCAACAAGTCAACATACTCCATAATCATAACTACAGATGAAACATCCTCAAACAACATGTGTTCTAGAATATCTACTCTTGGTACTCAACATCGACAACATATCATCTAAACAAATCCCAAATGCTCACAACTGTAAACCAACTACGTCAATCTCATCTTAACACAAATCAGGCTCCAATATAAAGAATATAAATTCTGGATGCTCTCTAACTCAAGATCAATCTAAATCACAACCCAACTAATTCAGTCATATCTAATATGTCCTCAAATACTCAACTATGAATCCAGGTCATTACAACCAACTCATAATTCCAATAGTTCCATAACAATCGAGTATCAATACACATCAAGTAATCTGATACATAAACTGCTGTTCCAACATATATCAATCATCAAGTTTAGTTCTCTCACTCTAACAATCTAATCTGATTCCCAAGTTCTCAAGGGTTCACATTTCTATTAAGGTCAACATCAGATCCCAACACTTGACAACATATCCAATCCATGCATATAAGATCTATCATGATAAGTCAAGTCATTCCATCTAATATCTATCCCTCGATATCATATACATCTATCAATAACCAATACATGACTCATGGGTAAAGTCTACAGTCCATAAGATGTCCATACATAGCAGTCAGACAGGCATTAGTCGACTAGAGGTAAGAAGCAAGTCGACCAGAGAAAAGTTAGTCGACTAACATGGTGGACCAAGTCGACTACACAAGGCCAAGTCGACTACACAAGAAGGGCAAGTCGACTGACAGGGTATACAGAGAGCTACACACTTCCAGGAATCCAAGTTAGTCGACTTGAGCTAGGGTGTAGTCGACTAATCAACTTATTAGTCGACTAATAAAAATGGCAAGTCGACTAACAGGTGATTACAGTCAGAAAACAGAGAGTGCACAGCCATTCTGGAAGGGGCCTAGTCGACTACAAGGAATTGGTTAGTCGACTAATAAGGGTATTAGTCGACTAACAGAGTGGGTAAGTCGACTATACAGCCTCTGCCAGCCACTTAAAATCTGAGATACATCTACTCTCCTTCTCATATTCTCTCCAATACACACCTACTCTCCAACATGCATGTCTACACTGATAATCTAAGCACTCATATGGTAAACATGGGATACAAATATGCATGTCATATCTCTATACATTCAACATGTAAAAATAAAAGAGATGACGATCCGCATCCAAACTTAAAGATCTCCACACATAAATCTTATAACGCAACAAGTGTTACATCACATATACAACACATATATGATCACTTAATAAATACAGAGAGGGGAGAGAGAAACACTCACCTAGTAGCTGCCGTCGGGACGATGCCGTGTTGCCGTTGCGGCTGCCGTGCGCGTCAAGGGGAAAAGGGGCTGCTGGCTGTCCTGCTGCGGCTGTTGGTCTGCAGTTGGTGATGTTGCCATGTCGCCGTGGAGGGGAGTTGCTGCTGGATCTGCTGCTGTTGATCTGATTGGGCTATTGCGTGCTGTCAGGCTGCAGGTGCACACGGCCTGGAGGAGGAGGCAGATCCAGGCATTGCTCGCTGCCCTGCTGTCCTGCTGTTGCCATGCTGCCGTTGCTGCCGTTCTGTTGTCGCCATGCAGCAACTGGAAGGGGAAAGGCTGCTGCTCGGCCATGCTGCAGGAAAGTGGTCCGGCTGATGGCTGAGAAGAGGAGACGGGGCTGCTGCTGGTGGTGTGTTGCCGGATCTGCCATGGGAGAGGAGCACGGCAAGGAGGGGGTTGCTTGGCCTGGATGCGTGGCCTGGACAGGACCCGGGTGCAGCCAAAGGGGACTCGCTGGGGGTACACGGCCAAGGAGAGAGATCCAAGGGAAAGGAGGAGAGGCTGTTGGTTGCCTGGGGCTGATGTTGCCGGCCAGGAGAGAGAGATGGAGAGGAGTGTGCGGCTGTATGAGTTGAGATTGGAGAGAGATTGGTTAGGATTAGGATTTGGTGGAGATTTAGGGGGGTTAGGTTGGGATTTAGATCAAGTAGTTAGGATTTGGATAATGGGTTTCGGGTTATCGGGTAGCGGATATGCTAATGGGTGAGGGTTAGGATCCAAATAGATAATTGGGTATTAGGTGATTGGGCTAAATGGGTAGGATTAGGAATCCAAACGGGTAGATGGGTAATCAAGAAAATGGGTAAAGAATCCAAATAGAGTAATGGGTATCGGATCACCAATGGGTAATGTGAATGGGTATGGGCTTGAACTCCAAATGGGTATGGATAGGATCAAAGAATAAGACATGAATGGAAATCAAGGGAAGGGAATATAGCAAACACCTCTATAAAATAATAATCCAACATAGTAGTAACATCACTTAACTAAAATAATAATATTAATAATACCCATAACATTACATGACCAAACCAATAATAATAATAAATAACAGAAACACTAATAATAATTACTGAGCACTAACAATAGAAATAATAATACACTAATAGAAATAACAATAAATAATAATGGAAGAATAATTTGCTATTTACTATCTGAAAATAATTTGCATATTCAACAATAATAATCACAAGAAAAACTTGATTAAATAAAATAATCAGTAAATCAAAATAAATACTTTAGAAAAATAAAAATACAGTAGTTTAGATTATGTATATTACAGAAACTTTATTAAAACTTTGGGGAGTATGGTAAGAATTTATTACACTTCACGTTGAGAAGATTACAAGCCTTTGATGGTTGTCAAGAACAACAAACCCTTGTGGCTAAACTTCTCTCACGAATATCTCACCTAGATGAATTACACCCTTAAAAAATACAAATTTATTAGATTCTCTTGGAATACATTGAAGGCCATCCCTAAGGAATTATTTAAAGATCATAGAACTCTCCTAGTCCTAAACAAACTTCATCAATCAGAGTAAAGAAAACTTGAATCCAACTCGGACTCAAAACAGATCTAGAAAAGGAAACTGGCAGATCTGACATTAATCAACTTTCACGACGTATTCACATCATAATCCTAACAATCTTCCCCTTGACTTGAATACATCCAAGTCCGAGAATAGCCACCATGCTCTATATATTCGCATCCACGCATAATTGTAAACTTTACTTCATCTCCATCTTACTCCTTCTCCATAAACCCCTCATGGGGTTCACAACTTGATTAGGTCGAATAAGTTTAGGCCCAACCTAAACTTTACCACCAACAATTTCCTTGATCAACATAGGATTTATGAGACTTTGCTTCACCATAGGAGTAACGATCTGGACTACCTTATTGAGCGCCTAGTCCTAATCTCTCTTTGGGGTACAACTGAACATCCGAGCTCGAAACCATTATAGTTTTTGATTGTTCCACAACCACCTCTTCTGAAGACGAGGATAACTGCAATCCACCAACTGTAACTTCTAAATTTTATAACATATACACATTGCCGACACGTTCGGCCTAAAACATCACATGGGCCTTTTTGAAAACTTTCATAAGATCACCTTTCAAACTGAAATAGAACCCTTCTCTATGTAGGGCTCCAAAAGAGATTAGATTATACCTTGAATCAGGAACAAGACGAATGCCTTGAATAGTAGTGATGCATCCATCATGAGACTGAAACTGAATTGTTACTTTACCAATCATCTTGCTTGTAGCAGAATTCCCCATGAAGACTTCTCCCCCTTAAACCGAAGTGTATGAAGAGAACATCTTCCTATTGAAACTGATATGCTGTGAATATTTAGAATCAATGACCCATCTATCTTTGTTACCAACTGATCTGTCTATAACAGATAGAACATCGCACTGTTCTTCATATCCTCCAACCAGTTCAGTGACATTAGCATCTAGTTGTTTCTTCTTTCGAAGTCAATAATCAGCTCTAATGTGCCCCTTCTTGTTACAATAGTTGCACGTCAAACTCCTATGTTTCGAGTTACCCGTGAAACTTTCATTATTATTTTTCTCCCTTGAATAATGAACTTGCCCAGAATCATCTCGATGAGACTCACCTGTCAACTGGGTATTAATTTTGTCCTTGTTGAGCAGATGATCTTTGACCTCATTGACCTTAATTGTTGACTTGCCTCCATAGATGACACCTTCCCTAAAGCTCTTATATAAAGAAGGTAAAGAACACAATAATAGAAATGCTTGATCCTCATGTTCTATCTTAACCTCTATCTTATCTAAATCACAAATAATAGAGGAAAATTTTGCAATGTAAGACTTAATAGGTGTACCTTCATGCATGCGGATGAGAAAGAGGCGCTGCTTCAGAATCAATCGATTCGCCAACGACTTCTTTAGATAGTGGTCCTGAAGTCGCTCTCACAACGAGGATGCTATTTTCTCTGTAGAAAACTCATCCAACACTTCGTCTGCCAAGCAAAGCTGAATAGTCGTCAGGGCTTTCTTATCCAACTCTTATTAAGTTTCTTCCTTTATGTCTTGAGGCTTTTTCTCCCTCTCGAGTAGTGCTTTCTTCAGCCCGCTCTGGGTAAGGATGACATTCATCTTAATCTGCCACCTGTTGAAATTGATGACGCCATCTAACTTCTAAATATCGAACTTGATCGCAGATATCTTCAAGTTAACCTTGCTCTGATACCAGTTGTTGGTAAACAATCTGTATGCTCTGATACCAATTGTTGTGATTTCAAGGGAGGACGCCCCCACGACCGGGTTGACTGGGGCAGCGCAACAGAAATGAACCACATGATCTACTAAGGTAACATGAAGAAGAGAAGAAGATATTTCAAAGTAGATAGAAAGCCAACAAATAATATAACGTGATTTCACTGATCAAACAGATGCGTGTACGTCCACAGGAGAAGAGGAGAAACTTTATTAAAACTTAGAGGAGTAAAATAAGAATTACTTTCACCTCACACTAAGAAGGTTACAAGCCCTTGATGGTCACCAAGAATAGCAAGCCTTGTGGCTAAGCTTCTCTCACGAATATTGATGTGCGGGTTCGAATGACAAGTATACCAATCATTAACAAGTAATATAGAGTGAATAGAGTATCATCCCACGAGGATTGTTGTTCAAGTACCAACTTAATCATTTCTAGTTCTATTTGAATAATCAATTTAGTTAGAAGATGTGTGACTAAACTATTACTAAAAAGGCTTGCTTTTAATTATGAAAAGAATTAGGGTAATGATTTCGATAATTATAATCAGATAAAATATCATACTTGTGCTAATTTATCCTATTCATGTTAACAATCAAAATTTTCTATCCTAATCAGTACATTCTCTCGAATAATACCAATTCTATATTCTAAATTTAAAATTTACAATCTCTCGATCTAGTAGATTGCTAGTCAGAAGATGCATTAAGTATGATAGATATTCCTACTTGACTGCATAACTCTTACGTCTAAACGTTTCGAGTTATGGTTGTTAATCCTAGAAGCTGTTGCTAGGTTATCTCCTCTCATACTTTAATCTAACCTTCTTATCAATTGTGTGCACCAATTGTAACAATAAAGCATAAGATTTTACAACTTAGCATATAAAAGATTTAACTTTATAAAATACATAGGAGAATTTGCACAAAACATAATCTTATGCCCTCAATACAATCCCTACATCATGCCCCTAGTTGTGAAAAATTAGTTCATAACTATGAAAATAAAATACATTATAATATTGAAAGAGATCATGGAATAGAATCAATTAAAAGAAAAATAAAAAAAGGTAAGAGAGCACCAATAAAGATAAAGGCTTGACGAATTTCTTACTGAAAGTACTCTGAGAATTAATAGCTAACAACAGAAATTTAATTGATATTCACTCTATTAAAAGAGAAAATTAAATTGTATATTTTACAAGAGGCATGGCGGCGTTTATATAAAACAGAGAGAAGTAGAATCCTAGTCGAATATAAAAACCTAGATTTCCAAACTTACATGAATTACTGAAAAAATCCTATCCAATTAAGCACCGCCATAGTTCGGCCAGCTGACCGAAAATTCCGCTGGCTCGCCGAACTTTTTGCTGTATTAGCGCAACGCTTTTTAACTCATGTTAACTTTGAGTTGGCATTCCCGTTCACTGGTCCATGACTGCTTGGTCGAAATATACGGGTGGGTGGCCGAACTCTTGGTCCATTTTAGTTTCAGATTTTTGTGAAATTTCTAATTTTGGGTGAAGGCTCTGTTGTGATATCCCAACTTTACTTCAGTTCTCTGACTCTGCATTTCTTTTGTTCATTTGATATCATCAATTCGCCAATTTTCGCTTTTTCTTGACTTAAAATCTGTAAAATAACACTAACAAATAACCCATGCAGCATTAAATATGGCAAACAATAGGCATAAAAAGTGATGTAAAATATGTATATAAAGCACACACATTACACCCCGATACCTACTTTTTGCTAGTCCTCAAGCAAAATCCTAATCTAAAAAGAAAAAGAAAAACTAAAATCCTAAAAATAAAATAAAAATTCTAACTTACTTTCGTAAGAATCACAATTGCACTTAACATGTGTAATAAGCCATTAAACCCCTAAGTTATCCTAGTGGATGAGTGTTGTCTCATGAGGATTTTCAGTGAATTACACCCACAAAATTTGGTGAAAGAATTTAAAGATAAGAAGAGATTAAGATAAAAAGGAAAACCAAAATAAAGAAAATAGAAAAAGAAAGATAAAGATAAAGAAAGGCAAAATATTTTTAGAGTGGTAAGCATTACTAATGTATAAGTTCTCTAGTTACCATAAACTCTAATTATCAAGTTCAATCTCTTATCAAGAATTCTATCATCTATTTTATAGAGATTTTCAAATCTTAGATTATATCACCATTCTTCCTAAGTTTTCTGATCTTATGCATCTTCGTGAATGTGTGTAGTTCTAAACTGAGGATTTTGATTCAAACTTACATACTTAAAATATAATTTTATTTTTTTATAAAAGTTTTGAATTATTACAACTTCGTTGCCCTTTAAGCACTTTATGTCATATATATAACTAATCTAATTCTCTTTCGTGTAAATATCAAGACTTCTCGAGGTCAAGATACCTAACTAATTGATCATTAAACTTGTTAATATATATATTTCTTTTTTTTAACTTCACGTAAATACAAAGGCTTCTTGAGACCAAAACATCTAGCTAATCAATAGTTAAGGTTATTATTATTATTATTTTAAAGTATTAAGTAATCCTCATTATCTCAACCTTAAACCAATGTGTAAGTGTAGATAAGATGCACATTCATATACACATATTCTAGATGGCAATAATATTTTAAAATTTTTCATCTCTACTCAGAGACTTTAAAATTCTATCAAATTGATATTCCTTTTCCAATTCAAGTTATACGGTTACTCAATCCCTTATAACTAGGTCAACTTATATAAAAATCTTTTTTTATGTTAAAGAAATAAATAAAATAAAAATAAATAAAAAAATCCTACTCTACAACTCCCCTTAAGCACGCCTCCCTCTCTTTCCCATGCTAAACGTGTCTCTTTAGTTTTCTTCTTCTTTTGCCCTTTATCAACTTGTATGTTCTTCTTATCCCTTCCAAAATTAAATGCATAAATACACGATTATCTTCGGATGGTTGTTGATTAAAGAATTCATCGTCCTCCTCTTTCGATTCATTAGATGATGATGATGATGCAACTGGGACATGTTCTTGTAGCATGGAAGGTACCCAATCAATTTGCGCTGAAGTATTATAAGATGAAGAAATAGTTTCAGTTTGAATACTAATTTTATCTTTTATAGCATGATTAAATTCATCTTCAAGCATCCATTCTTTGTAAATTTAATGGGTAGTGGCATAAAGGTCTTTCTTTTAACTTTAGCGCTAGCCATGATGTCCAATAGTGTGTAGCAGATGCAAATTTTTTTCGCTTAGTTATCAAAATGTAGATAATATGTAAAATTTGGTTGTAAAAGGATGAAACATGTGATACACCCAAGACATTATGATTTAACCATCTACATAATGCATACAGATTCCTATATACTGTTTTAGCGCTAATGCCACCCTCTTGAGGTACCTTGCAATGTTCTCCTATTAAATGAATATAATTTCCTAAGTTCTCCGGTTCTTAAGTTCCTCTTTTTACAATAGAAATACCCGTTAGTTCATAAATAATTTGTAAATGCAAGATTTTCATCTTTCCTCTTCAATTTACTTCAATTATTCCTTGATTCCTATTAATGTTATTTTCTGAATATCCATCATAAAACTCTTGTACTAGGGCAGGAATATAAAATTCATAAGTGTATTAGCATGCAACAGATAATCCTAATTTCTAGCCCTTATTTGATCCTGAAAATACATCCCAAAGGCTTTGAATACAAGGAAAAAATTGTGCTAAGCAAAAATCTTAGAATGATGAATTTGGAAAACTGAGAACTGTAGAAGAGAAAAAATAGAGCACTTACTGTCCCTGAAACATTTAGGGGAAAGAATTTGCCAAAGTCTGCTACCTGGCCGAAAGTGCGGCTGTCTGGCCGAACTCCTCTCTCTAACTTCGCGAATCTAGCAGGTAAGGCCTCTAGAACTCCTCCTCCTGACTGTAGAACACTCTGATTTAAGAGGTTGGACTCAAATTTGTGAGAAACAAAAGAAAATTGAAGTTAGTTTATATAGAAGATATGTGTACCCTTTTCACAAAACTACCCTTCATTTGAATTTTGAATTCAAATTTTGAATCCTAGAAGATGTTGGAAACTGAATGCTCCTGGGAAAAGATGAGGGAGTTTTGAAATTCGAATTTTGAATTTTTTTTTTGAAATTTTTAAAGAGGTTGAACTAAAGAAGATAAAAACAAGGAAAGGATAAAGTAAAAAATTTATGGAAAGATGTCAAAAAAAATTCAAAAAGAAGATTTGATCCTTACTTTCATGCCTAAATTGTGATATGTCCCCATGAACAAATCAGGATTGAAAATCACCCCAAAATTTTCAAATTTGAAAAAAATCCATATTTAAATCAAGATCTTTATTTATTACAAAACAATTCAATTTTGAAAACCACATATCTCGAAAACAGATCCAAAAAAACAGGTAATTTGGAAAATGTACACCTAGAAGATTCCTGGTCAAACACCTACCATAGTTCGGCTGGCTGGCCGAAAATTCGGCTGCCAGGCTGAACTTCTGGTCCTATGCTGCTCTGTCTTCTAGTACTCATGTTTGTTAATTTTGTGGTTTATCTGGGAGTATTAGATTATTCTACGGAGAGGGGTACCTGACATACAGAAGACATAAGTTAGTATTAAAGAAAATTAAAATTTAGGAAAATAATAAAAGAAGTTAGAAAACTTGAGTTGCCTCTTAAAATGCGTTTTAAGTTATAGTCATTAGCTAGACTTTCTGCTACACGTTAAGGTGCCTCATCTAGGAGGAATGAAACGTTGTGTTTGGTGAAGTCGCCTTCCATGTATGGTTTGAGTTGTTGGTCGTTTACCTTGAACGTCCCCTTTATCAGGCTATAAATTTCAATTGCCCCATGTGCTAGTACTTGAGTTACCTCAAAAGGACCTGACCATCTCGAGCGTAACTTGCCTGAAAAAAGACAAAGGCGAGAATTGAACAATAGTACTTTCTGCCCCTTTTTAAAATCTCTTGACATAATATGCTTGTTATGCCATTATTTGGTCCGCTCTTTGTAGATCCTTGCATTCTCATAAGCATTGTTGTGAAACTCTTCCATCTTATTGAGTTACAACATCCTTTTGTTCCACTTGCATGCCAAAATTAAGTAATTGCATTGCCCAATAAGCCTTGTGTTCCAACTCTACTGGAAGGTGACATGCCTTATCATAGACCATCCGGTAGGGGGACATCCCAATTGATGTCTTGAATGCAGTCCGATATGCCCATAAAGCATCATCGAGCTCCACTGACCAGCACGTCATGACATGTTAACCGTTTTCTTCAAGATGCACTTCAGTTCTCTGTTGGAAATTTTCACTTGGCCACTTGTTTATGGGTGGTACGGTGTGGCCACATGGTACTTTACTCCATATTTAAGCAAAAAGGTCTTGAATTGGTGATCGCAAAATGCTTCCCACCATCACTAATGATCGCTCTTGGTGTTCCAAACCGTGTAAAGATGTTCTTCTTTAAAAATTTTATCACCGCACTGCATCACTAGAAGGTAAAGCAACAGCTTCTACCCATTTTAAAACATAATCAACTGCCACTAAGATGTGCTGATTGGAGAACAAGAATGGAAAGGGGTCCATGAAATCTGTACCCCACACATCAAACAACTCAATTTCAAGGATGTTGTTAAGAGGCATCTCGTTACGCCTAGAAATATTTTCCATTCTTTGACATGCACCACATGCTTTAACATGAGCATAAAAGCATCCTTAAACAGCGTAGGCTAATAAAATCCTGATTGTAATAACTTTGCTCCTGTCTTGGTTGCACCAAAATGACCTTCAACTTCTCTAGCATGGCAATGGTGCATAATGCTTTCTGTTTCATTCTCAGGCACACACCTTCGCATAATTTGATCCGCATAGTATTTGAAGAGAATTGGATCATTCCACTGGTAGTATTTAACATCTGCTAGAGATTTTTTCTTTTCCTTGGAATGAAAAATCAGGAGGAAAAACACCACATACTAAGAAATTCACGAAAGGAGCATGCCAAGGTGGTGAATTGGTAGTGATATTCAACAAATATTCATCAGGAAAAGCATCATCAATGGGGATTTCATTGGAGTCCTCTTCTTGCTCAATGCGGGAAAGATGGTCTGCCACAAGATTCTCTATCCCCTTCTTGTCTGGAATTTTCAAATCAAACTCATGGAGAAGCACAACCCATCTTATCAATCTTGATTTGGCCTCTTTCTTTGCAAGTAAATACTAGAGGGCAGAATGATCTGTAAATACAATAACTTTGGATCCAATTAGATAAGAACAGAATCAATCAAAATCAAATATCACGGCAAGCAATTTTTTTTACGTAGTTGTGCAATTCTGTTGTCTTCATTTAATGTCTTGTTTGCGTAGTACACTACTTGAAAGATCTTATTCTGTCTTTGTCCCAATACAGTTCCTTAGTGTGTAATCACTAGCATCGCATATTACTTCAAAAGGTAGACCCAAATTTGGTGCCACTATGATTGGTGCAGTGATAAATTTCTCCTTCAATAACTCGAACGCCTGCAAATAATCATTAAAAAAGTTAAATGGTGCAACTTGCATTAATAAATTGCACAAAGATTTTACAATTTTAGAGAAGTCCCTGATAAATCATTGATAAAATCCTGCATGCCGTAGGAAGCCTCTCATGCCTCTCACATTTGTTGGAGGTGGTAACTTTTCAATGGTTTCAATCTTTGCACGGTCCACCTCAATTCTTTTTTCAGATATACGATGTCTAAACACAATTCCTTCCTTCACCATAGAATGATATTTCTTCCAGTTGAGGACCAAATTTGTATCTTCACATCTCTGCAAAACTAGATTTAAGTTATATAGACATGTATCAAAAGAAGGGTCAAAAACTGAAAAATCATCCATGAATACTTCTATAATTTGTCTACCATATCATGAAAGATAGCTATTATGCACCTTTGAAATGTAGCTGGTGCATTACATAAATCAAAAGACATTCTCTTGTAAGCGAATGTACCATATGTTTATGTGAAAGTTGTCTTTTTCTTGGTCTTCAGATGTTAGGGCAATTTGGTTATGTTGGCCAAGAGGTTACACTCTCAAATTGTTTTGTGTTTTGATGATGACAAACCAAATTAGTGCTATTTGGTACTAATCATTTGTTCAAGATGAGTTTCAGGTTTTGTACCATGTTTAGAGTCCATTCGCTTAGCTATTGCAAGAACTTCTAAGTTCCACAAAGCAAGGAAGGCAAATTGCACATCAAGGAAGGATCAAAGAAGAGAAGGCTCTAGCAAGGCATTGGATGGCTCAAAGACTTGAAGATAGCACAAGAAGTCTTCATGTAATTTGTTTTTCAGTTTATAGTTTGTTAAAGAATAGTGGATAGGTTTGAAGCTCTATCACACACGTTTTTGCGCACATGCTCATTCCAAAATAATTTCTTATAAATTATACAAAAATATTTTGCATACAAGATTTTGCCTACAGATATATATTTATGTTTTATACTAATCCCTGTTCAAAAGTATTTTTGTTAAAATCAAAATCCTCTTTGTTTTCTTTTTAAAATTGACTTTTTGACCTGATCCGGTCGACCGGGGCGGTCGACCGAGTCTGTGTCAGTCTGGTCCGGTCGACCGGACCAGTCGACCGAAGTCCTGGCAGATGCACGTATCCGTGTGCACGTCTGTCGGTCGACCGGGGCGGTCGACCGGACTATTATTTTTTGCTCACAGGTTTTATCGGTCGACCGAGTCAGTCGACCGCTAGACTATAACGGTCAAATTTTTATACTACCGGTCGACCGGCCCGGTCGACCGATCCGACCGTTTGAACAGTAACGGGCAGATTTTTAAGAGCTGTTTATTTTTGTCTTTTGTGTTTAAAAATTCGTTTAAAGATATATTTTGAATCTAATATTACTTAATTAAGCCTTAAGTTTATTTTATCTCTTAACCTAGCCCTCTCCTATAAATAGGGGTGTTTAGGGAGAGATTTATTACAACAATTATTGCTAGAAAATTCAAAAGTTTAAGGCTTTCAAAAGAGACTTGTTTCTTGGTTTTTGTGCTGAATTTCTCACTGATTTTCTGAAGGGTTTTTCAAATACTCTCTGATTTAATTCTCTTTCTTCACTTACAACAAGAGCTTCATTCCTACTCAATATTCTCTAAGGACCTTTGTAAGGAAGAGATATTTGAAAGAGAGAGTTTGTGGTCTTTTGACTACCAAGGAAATTACTTGTACTGAGATTGTGGAGTTGGGTACTCCATTGTAATTGAGATCTTTGTGATAGTGGAAGTAGCTAGAATCCTTCTGGGGAAGGCGGGGAGTAGAGCTGGGTGCTCGAACCTCGATAACATATCTTTGTGTTTGCGATTGGTTTACATTCTTGCATTCCTTACTCTACTTTGCTTGCACTTATTACTTGCTCATCATATTCATTGTCATACTTGCTTGCATTCATCTTGTGACTCTTGCTTGGTGATTGTTGTAGCTTTAATTTTTTAAATTGCCCTTTGATTAGCATCATCACCTATTCACCCCCCCTCTAGGTGATTTTCAATTGGTATCAGAGCTTGGACTCTAGGTTTGGCTTAACATCCATAGAGAGATCCTTAAAATATTGCTAATTAACATTTTCATTCATCCATTCATACACTAGTAAACATGGCCGATAACATCAAAACCCCTCCTAAATTTGATGGACTTAATTTCCCTATTTGGAAGGTTAGGATGACTATATTTTTGCAATCTTTGGGTAGCTTAGTGGCCAAGTCCTTGACTAAACCCTATGTAGCACCCGATAGTGATGAGAGCACTTGGACCGACTTCAACTTTAGAGAATATGAGGCTAACTCCAAAGCCCAAAACTCCCTATTAACCGCCTTGAATGAGGATGACCTTACACGGGTAATTCATTGCCAATCCGCCTATGAGATTTGGCAACACTTATTGGTCACACATGAAGGGACTTCACAAGTCAAGAGAGCTAAGATAGATCTCTTGAGGTCTCAATATGAATCATTTAAAATGCTAGATGATGAATCTATTGATTGTATGATTACTCGTTTCACTAAAATTACAAATGGTCTTTCTTCATTAGGTGACGTCATCTCCAACGATCAAAAGGTGCGCAAAGTGATACGGGCTCTTCCTTCTTCATGGGAGATCAAGGCCACCACCTTAAAGGAGTTGAACGACAAGGACGAGATGGACATCATTAGTCTCATTGGGAACCTAAAGACCCATGAGATGGAGAAGAAGGCAAGAGAAGAAGCCACTACTTCAAAGAAGAAATCCATAGCCTTCAAGACTTCATCTACCAATGATGACGATGATGAAGACGAAGAAGAAGATGAGGAGCTAACTCTACTTGTGCGGAATGTCAAGAGGTTGTACCGAAAGAACAAGTTCAACTTCCGGAGAAGATTCGAAGGCAAAGAGGAGCGGAAGATCATTTGCTATAATTGCCGCAAACCCGGACATATCATGGCGGATTGTCCGGAGTTCAAGAAGAAGATGACTTCCTCCTTCAAGCCAAAGAAACCGGAGGAGAAGAAAGCCTACAAAGCAACATGGGATTCGGAAAGCGAGTCCGAAGAGGAGGTGGATCATGCTAATATGTGTTTCATGGCAAACACACCTAAGGTAACCCCTCAATCCCTTGATGATGAAGATGATGAACTAAGTAAGGAAGTTCTAGTTCATGCCTTTGTAGAACTTTCTGAAACTTATGATAATAAGAAACTTGAATGCTTAAAATTACAAAAAGAAGTTGCTTTTCTTAAGAATCAACTTGCCATTGTTTCTAAAGAAAAAGATGATGTTTCTTCTAATTTCATTTCCATACAAAAAGAATTTTGTGCCTACAAGAGTTCTTGTAAGGCAAAGTCTCCTATTATTGATGAAAAAGAAATTTCTTCTTTTAAATCCAAAATGAATGATTTCGAAAAAGTTTTAAATGATTGTGCTTTCAATACTAAGAAACTTGAGAACATGTTTTCTAAAAAGCACACTTCTCATGCTAACACTTTACAAGCTAAGAATTATCATGCTAACACTTCACAAGCTAAGAATTCTCATGCTAACACCTCTCATGCTCATGCTCACAATGCTCATGCTCACAAATCACACACCCATTATGCTTTTAAATATGGTAGAGTATATAGATGCACATATTATGGTAAAAATGGACATTTAGCTAAGTTTTGTTATGATCAACTAAATAGAACAAATAATCTTGTTTGGGTCATGACACTAACCCTAGAGGACCCAAGAAAATGTGGGTACCAAAATCAAGTCTTAAATTGTTTGATGTAGGTACACACCAAAGCTCCAAGACGTAGGGAGCGGTGGTACCTTGATAGTGGTTGTTCAAGACACATGACATGGGACATCAACAACTTCACAACCCTATCAAGGTACATGGAAGGTGGCACCGTCACCTTCGGGGATGACTCCAAAGGAACTATCATCGGTATAGGTAACATTCAAATTGGTGCATCTCCTATTATTGAGAATGTTGTTTTAGTTGATGGTTTGAAACATAATTTGCTTAGCATTAGCCAACTTTGTGACCGTGGACTTAAAGTTATTTTTGATGATACTTCTTGCAAGATTTTTGATGTTAAATCTAATGATTGTATTCTTACCGGTTTTCGTGATAATAATGTTTATATCATTGACATGCTTAATTTAGATTGTTCTACTAAATGCTTAAATGCTTTTGATGAAAATTCTTGGCTTTGGCATAGAAGATTAGGACATGCATCTTTTGACCATATTTCTAGGATTAATTCAAAGGAATTAGTGAAGGGTATACCTTGCTTGAATTTTGAGAAAGACCGCATTTGTGGTGCGTGCCAACTTGGGAAACAAACCAAGTCTTCCTTTAAACCAATCAAGGATATCATGTCAACTAGGCCTTTAGAATTAATTCATATGGATCTTTTTGGACTAACTAAAACTAAAAGTTTAAATGGAAGTAGATTTGCATTTGTTTTGGTTGATGATTTCTCCCGTTTTACTTGGGTTTTCTTTTGCAAAATAAAGATCAAACTTTTTCTCATTTTAAGATTTTTCAAAAAAGAGTTGAAAAAGAAAAGGGTTTCCGATTTTGAGAATAAGGAGTGATAGAGGTGGTGAGTTTATTAACCAACTCTTCATGACTTATTGTGATGAAAAGGGAATTAAGCATGAAACGTCTTGTCCTAGAACTCCACAACAAAATGGAGTTGTAGAAAGGAAAAATAGAACACTTCAAGAGATGGCTAGGACAATGATAAATGAGTATGACCTCCCTCAATATTTATGGGCCGAGGCCGTAAACACCGCATGCTATATATCGAATCGTATTTATTTATGCAAAAATTCTTCAAAAACTTCTTTTGAAATGTATCATTCTAGAAAATCAAATGTTGCATATTTTAAAGTTTTTGGATGCAAGTGTTTTGTTTTGAATACTAAGGATAATTTGGGTAAATTTGATGCTAAGGCTTATGAGGCTATCTTTGTTGGATATTCCTCTACTAGCAAAGCATATAGAGTTTTCATTAGATCTTCTCTTACCATAGAAGAATCCATGCATGTTAAATTTGAAGAATCTAATGTGATTGTTGAGAATGTTGTAGAGATTGAACCATTAGGTGAAGACATGGAGAGACTATCCTTGAAGGACTCACCCGCTCAAGTAGAAAAGCTAGACCCTATTGGTGAAGTTCAAGAGGATAAGGAGGAAAGCACTCAACCGCTTCCTAAAGCTTGGAGATACGCTACAAATCATCCTAAGGAGCTCATCTTGGGTGATGCATCTAAAGGAGTCACAACGCGCTCCAAACTCCATGACCTATGTGGTAACTTTGCTTTCATTTCTCATTTTGAACCCAAAGGCATTCTCGAAGCCGAGACGGACCCATATTGGTTGCTTGCCATGCAAGAGGAACTCAATCAATTTGAGCGCAACCAAGTTTGGCACCTTGTTCCTAAGCCCCACGATAGACCAATAATTGGTACTAAGTGGATCTTTAGAAACAAGATGGATGAGTCCGGAAATGTCATTAGGAATAAAGCTAGGTTAGTGGCCAAGGTTACACTCAAGTTGAGGGAATTGACTTTGAGGAGACCTTCGCACCCGTAGCACGGCTTGAAGCCATACGGATGACACTAGCTTTTGCATGTTTTAAAAATTTTAAAATTTTTCAAATGGATGTGAAAAGTGCATTTTTGAATGGTTTTATTAATGAAGAAGTTTATGTTTCTCAACCTCCCGGTTTTATTGATCATGTTCATCCCGATTTTGTTTTTAAACTTGATAAAGCTTTGTATGGATTGAAACAAGCTCCAAGAGCTTGGTATGAAAGGCTTTCTAGTTTTCTCATTTCAAATGATTTTATTAAAGGCAAAGTAGACACAACTCTCTTTACTAAGCATGTTGAGAATGATATTTTAATTGTGCAAATTTATGTTGATGATATAATTTTGGATCTACTAATGAGCTTTTATGTAAGGATTTTGAGAAGGTAATGCAACTAGAATTTGAAATGTCTTCCATGGGTGAGCTCAATTTCTTCCTTGGACTCCAAATCAAGCAATTGCAAGACGGAACCTTCATTAACCAAGCCAAGTACGCAAAGGAGCTAGTAAAGAAGTTTGGGCTTGAAGGATCAAAGGCTTGCAACACTCCAATGGCAACTACAACCAAGCTTGATAAGGACGAACAAGGTAAAAATGTTGATATTAAATTATATAGAAGCATAGCCGGATATCATGTTTAGTGTGTGTCTTTGTGCTAGATTTCAATCGTGTCCTAAAGAGTCTCATCTTATTGCGGTAAAACGCATTATTCGTTATATTAAGGGCACTATTGGAATGGGTCTTTGGTATCCGAAAACTATAGATTTTTCAATGACTAGTTATTCGGATGCCGACTATGCGGGTTGTAGAGTAGATAGAAAGAGTACTAGTGGGACATGTCAATTTCTTGGTAATTGTCTTGTTTCATGGTCCTCTAGGAAACAAAATTCCGTAGCTCTCTCAACCGCCGAGGCGGAGTATGTTGCCGCGGGGGCTTGTTGTGCACAAGTCCTTTGGATGAAACATACTCTCCTTGATTTTGATTTGCACTTTGATCATATAAAAATATTTTGTGATAATACTAGTACTATACACATGACCAAAAATGCAAATCAACATAGTAAGACCAAGCACATTGAGATTAGATATCACTTTCTTAGAGATCATTTTGAGAAAGGTGATATAGATATTGATTATGTTTCCACGGATTTACAACTAGCCGATATTTCACTAAACCTCTTGATTTTGCTAGATTTTCATTTATTTGTGGAGAACTTAATGTTTGTATTATTGAATAAACATGTTTTTCATAACCCTTTTTGATGTATGACAAAAAGGGGGAGAATAAGTTTACATGGACAAAAATAAGTTCATTTGGTCTTGGTTCCATATGAATTTATATGTTTTGTTGTTATGAGTTTTGTGTTTTAAATAAATTCTTGTGTTTTAGTTGTTTTTGGTATTTTTGGTATCAAGAGCAATTTTTGTGTTATATATTTGTTTTAATTGGTTTCAATAATTGGTGCATCATTTCAATTATTGGTATCTAGAGCATATTCTTGTGTTTTATGTATAGCATAATTTGAGGGGGAGTTTTCTCCTACCCTATATTTTTGTTAATAGCCTATTTGTTTTGTCATCATCAAAAAGGGGGAGATTGTTGCCCAAGAGGTTACACTCTCAAATTGTTTTGTGTTTTGATGATGACAAACCAAATTAGTGATATTTGGTACTAATCATTTGTTCAAGATGAGTTTCAGGTTTTGTACCATGTTTTGAGTCCATTCGCTTAGCTATTGCAAGAACTTCTAAGTTTCACAAAGGAAGGAAGGCAAATTGCACATCAAGGAAGGATCAAAGAAGAGAAGGCTCTAGCAAGGCATTGGATGGCTCAAAGACTTGAAGATAGCACAAGAAGTCTTCATGTAATTTGTTTTTCAGTTTATAGTTTGTTAAAGAATAGTGGATAGGTTTGAAGCTCTATCACACACGTTTTTGCGCACATGCTCATTCCAAATAATTTCTTATAAATTATACAAAAATATTTTGCATACAAGATTTTGCCTACAGATATATATTTATGTTTTATACTAATCCCTGTTCAAAAGTATTTTTGTTAAAATCAAAATCCTCTTTGTTTTCTTTTTAAAATTGACTTTTTGACCTGATCCGGTCGACCGGGGCGGTCGACCGAGTCTGTGTCAGTCTGGTCCGGTCGACCGGACCAGTCGACCGAAGTCCTGGCAGATGCACGTATCCGTGTGCACGTCTGTCGGTCGACCGGGGCGGTCGACGGACTATTATTTTATGCTCACAGGTTTATCGGTCGACCGAGTCGGTCGACCGCTAGACTATAACGGTCAAATTTTTATACTACCGGTCGACCGGCCCGGTCGACCGATCCGACCGTTTGAACAGTAACGGGCAGATTTTTAAGAGCTGTTTATTTTTGTCTTTTGTATTTAAAAATTCGTTTAAAGATATATTTTGAATCTAATATTACTTAATTAAGCCTTAAGTTTATTTTATCTCTTAAGCTAGCCCTCTCCTATAAATAGGGTGTTTAGGGAGAGATTTATTACAACAATTATTGCTAGAAAATTCAAAAGTTTAAGGCTTTCAAAAGAGACATGTTTCTTGGTTTTTGTGCTGAATTTCTCACTGATTTTCTGAAGGGTTTTCAAATACTCTCTGATTTAATTCTCTTTCTTCACTTACAACAAGAGCTTCATTCCTACTCAATATTCTCTAAGGACCTTTGTAAGGGAAGAGATATTTGAAAGAGAGAGTTGTGGTCTTTTGACTACCAAGGAAATTACTTGTACTGAGATTGTGGAGTTGGGTACTCCATTGTAATTGAGATCTTTGTGATAGTGGAAGTAGCTAGAATCCTTCTGGGGAAGGCGGGGAGTAGAGCTGGGTGCTCGAACCTCGATAACATATCTTTGTGTTTGCGATTGGTTTACATTCTTGCATTCCTTACTCTACTTTGCTTGCACTTATTACTTGCTCATCATATTCATTGTCATACTTGCTTGCATTCATCTTGTGACTCTTGCTTGGTGATTGTTGTAGCTTTAATTTTTTAAATTGCCCTTTGATTAGCATCATCACCTATTCACCCCCCTCTAGGTGATTTTCAGGTTATACCCTGAATACTCATCTAGAAAATAATAATATGCATGGCCCGTAAGTCTCCTAACATTTGGTCAATAAAAGGTAATGGGAAATAATCCTTACGGGTTGTAGTATTAAGTTTCTTATTGTCCATACACTCTCTCCGCCCTGTGATTGTCCTAGTTAGTATTAGCTCATTATTATCATTTTTAACCACTGTGATGCCTCCTTTCTTTGGAACAACTTGAACTGGACTGACCCAATTACTATCAGAAATATGATAGATTATACTTGCATTAAGAAGTTTCAACACTCCTTTTCTTACTACTTTCTTCATTGCTAGGTTCAAATGGTGTTGAGATTGAATTGAAGGTTTATAGTTCTCCTCCATCAAGATCCTGTATAAACACACTGAGGGGCTTATACCTTTTATATCCACAATTGTCTAACCAATCGCTGTTTTGTGATCTCGTAGCACACGCGAGAGTTTTTCTTTCTCATCACCTATCAAAGAAGAAGAAATAATTACTGGTAGTGTAGAATTTTCACCTAAAAATGCATACCTTAGATGTTGTGGTAACTCCTTGAGCTCTAATTTTTGTGCCTCCAGAATGGATAGCGGAGCTGATGAGGTACTTGCTAAGCTCTTCAATCTGTTACCTCCAATACTCAGGCAATGATGTTGTTGCCTCCAAGTAGTTTGCACACTCCCTTCTTTCAAAATCATCCTCAGTGATGGTTGTTGAATGAATGAGGCATGCCTCAAATGGTAATGCTAGGGTCTCATTCTCAAACAGGCAGAAATATTTATTTTCTTAGGTTATTCTTACCTTTGTTAATGATCTCATCAGGTGCATAACTTATAGATTGAAGATTGATGTTGAGAAAATGTGCAATAATGAGTTTTATAATGACTTTGAATCCTCATGATTTCTACACCGAATCGACAGGACCTTGTGTTCCCAAAGATACTGATCAACTGCCTTCACCTCTTTCATATTTGCTCTGTGCAGTTACAAATTTTTGTAGTGTGTCTGATGGGTAATTTGGTTGTCAGGGTGGATGGGAGCCTGATGAGACTGTTGATAAAGCCGCACGCCGTGAAGCTCTTGAATAAGCAAGAGTGAGAGTGATTATCAATGTAAGCAAATCTATGTCTCTTGGCTATATTGTTCTATTTCTTTCTTCTTTCTTCAAACACTTTTTTCTGCATTGTCACTTAGATTATTAATAATATTTGCATATTTTTTACCCAGCTCAGATGAGTAACCCAGCTAAAATATTTCATAAAGATATTGTAATGAAAACAAACACATGTATTGTTTTGCAATTTTGATCAACTTTAATTCATTTTTAGTGAAGAATAAAACACTAGGACTGTTTGTTTTCGCAGTATGAAGATTAGGATCAGAATTTTTATATAGAATAACAAAAGGTGAAAATTTATGGACAATAGAGATTTATACCAAATCTTGTTTTGGGTTTATGATGTTGCAATATTCCATTCATCAACATCCATCTGCAAGTTGTTAAAAATATATGGGCCTAACCGAAAAATCAACCAAATCGAGTCAGTTCGGTTGGTTCCAAAGTCTAATTGGTTTGATTTGATTTTGCAAAAATCAACAAAAATTGATCCGAACTGACCAATGCTCACCCCCAGTCCAGTATGCTGGAGGCTTGTGATGGTCACGTAATGGCGGTGAATAATTTCTGTGGGACAGGAACCTTGAAGTTTGATGATGTGATGGGTGTACTTCTTAGCGAAGAGTCACGCAGGAAGTCTTCGGGGTCGGCTGAAATATCAAGAGTGCCCTAAGTGTCAATCAGAGAGGAATATTTGGGAAGAGATAAGAAAAAGAATGAGAGGTCAAAATCCAAATTGGGAAAAAGGTACAACCAAGTCGAGGGGTGCAGGATGTTGACGGTATGGTAAGATGAGGTATGTTTAGAAGGACTACAAGCAGACAAAGGATGGAGAAGGCAAAGGTAAGGAGAAGGATTCTGGGTATATCGTAGAGAGTGATGGATCCGATGCCTTGATTCTCTCAGCTGAGTCCAACGAGTCATATGTTATTGGCTCCAGTGCCTTATTTCACGCCACTTTCTGACAAGATTTCTTTCAAATCTATATAAAAGATGGACTTGGGAAGGTGTACTTAGGAGATGATAAACTATGTGACATTGTCGAAAAAGACGATGTAATGGTTAATCTCTCTAATGGCTTAACACTGAAGTTGAGGAACGTAGACATGTACCAAAGTTGAAGAGAAATGTAATCTCTGTCGGACAGCTTATAGACGGAGGGATGAAGATGACCTTCGATGGCGATATATGCAAAATCACCAAAGGTGCCATGGTGATGGCCCACGGGAAGAAGGAAGGTACCCTCTATATGACATCGGGTTTCGGAGAATCAATTTCAGTTGCTTCATCGGAGGCAGATGCCAAGGTATAGCATTAGAGACTTGGGCATATAAGAGAGAAGGAAATGAAGGCAATGCTCTCCAAGGCTAAGCTGCCATGTTTGAAGTCCGTTGAATTAGACTTCTATGAAGATTGTGTCTACGGAAAGCAGAAGTGAGTCAGTTTCTCAACGATGAGTAAAATTCCGAAGGCAGAGAAGTTGGAGTTAGTGCATAACAATTCCCTCTCTCGGAGGCTCATTATATTTTATGACCTTCATCGATGATTCTAGTAGGAAGGTTGTAACTCTTATGATTTTGATGATATGTCTTATTTCTAGATAAGACTATACTTGGAGGATAAATTGATTTGAGTTACAAATGTCACATACTTATAGAGGATGGAAGGAATTATGTCAATATCTATAAATTTCATATTCAAGCTAATAAAGAGCTATTAGGAGCAAATTACATCAAGCTCCACAAGATCAAGCTATTATAAGTCACATTAAGCTATGAAAGAGTAAGAAGGAGCCAAAGTTATATTGAGCTACAAATTTCATCAAATTAGAAACTATGTAAGTAATCATATACTGATTCTATTATAAACATATATTTGGCACAAGTAGGATTTTTTCATTTTAGTTTCTAAGTTACCATCTCATCCTATCACTTAGCCTCTTTCTACTAGCTCTGTCTAGAACAGGTCAACTGAGAAATTTCTGTCCCCATTCTGTTCTGTTTCTGATTCTTCTCTGGCTTTGTGTCTACTGGTTTGTGGTCACTAGCTTCTAGTACCACATGGGTTGTACTTCACTTGGTATGTTACCCATTTTTTACATTTACTTCTCTTCATCAAGTGTTTCTACAGTGTAGTTGAGAGTCAATTCTGTTTGTGACAAACTGTCTCTTTTATCTGTTTACTTTGCACTGCTGACAACTTTAGATAGCTCATAATGTCCAACTTTTACGGCTGTGAACAAAGACCCATTGGGTATATATTTTGGGAAAAGACATCATCTCTTACCCTCTCTCTAAAGTTTCCATTTCTCCTTCCCTATCATACTGCAACAGAGGCATTAATTGCTTAGATTGTGCTCAGTTTTGATATCTCTTTTATAGCTGCATATAATTCTCTAACGGACAGATGCTCTCCCTCCAACGGTTGGATTCATCTCTGATGTTACCTTGTTATTTATATAGAATCTTATTCATTCATTACAAAAAGAGGAACACGACAAGAAAGTTTCATAAAAAGCAAAAATTGAGCTCTTCTATCTTCAAGCCTTAAATTTCAGATCTCATCAAACAAAAGTGGTTAAGCCAATCATCTTCATTCAAGTTCTGATTTTCAGAGAAAGTCTTAAGCATTCAATATAAGAGTAATTCATCACTTTATTTATTCTTTATTTATTGGAGAAATCTCAGTCTCAACTTCTATACTTATTCTAGTATCTCATTATTACTATTTTAGACTTATTGTGCCCGTTATTGTTGATAATACTTAGAAGTATATTAGTTGTTGATAATACTTAGAACTATATAATTACATAGAGTCTCCTAGCGTATTATCTATTTCAATTATATCATTGTGCTTATATTAGTTCTCATTATTGTGTTAGAGAACAAATATATTCTCATACTTATTGTAGTGCGCTTCAAAATAGAGGTGCTTGTGTAAATCTAAGATTGAGGAGTATCTTGGTGGTTTGTAAATCCAAGATCGGATAATATCTTAGTAGATTGTAAATCCAAACTCAAGGAAGAGTCTTGGTGGTTGTAATTCTTGCTTCAAGGAGAAGCTTTTTAGTGGATTTGCAAATTCTAGAATGGAAACCTCTAGGTGGTGGATGCAGGGGAGTTTCCCAAACTACCTTAAAATTATTTGAGTTCTCTCTGTTATTTTTGTTGTTATTTATCTGATGTGTATATGTGTGTGTGTGTGTGTGTATATATATATATATATTCACTGTTATATTGCTCTATTCTGTTCTCTGCTATCACCAGACTGTATCATCCTACCATCACTGGGTGATCCTACCAGTATGCCTATTTTTATAGTTTATTATGTATTCAGTGTGTTTAATTTTAATTACCCTTAACCCTATTCACCCCTCTAGGGTCCAACAAAGGTCTGGTGTATTTCTTAAAACACAAGTCGGATGTGTTCGAGATGTTTAAGAAATGGCTGGCTCAATTCGAGAACAAATCAGGTTGGAAGCTTAAATGTTTGAAGTCTGACAATGGGGGCGAATACTGCGATGTCATATTCGAAGAGTTCTACACAAGTCAGGGAATCCGAAGAGTGAAGATAGTTTCTGAGAACCCTCATCAAAATAGAGTGGTGGAGTGCATGAACATGATTATTTTGGAGCATGCCTGGAGCATGTAGATACACACTAGTCTACCCAAGTTGTTCTGGGTAGATACAGTCAACACGGTGGTTTATTTGGTCAACAGAGGACCTTCGGTGCCTCTGAACTGTGGGATTCCTGAAGAGACAAGGATAGACAAAGAGATAAACCTGAATTACTGCGTATATTTGGTTATATCTCTTATGTACATATTGAGCTAAGTCACAAGAGCAAGTTGGACTCAAAGTCTAGGAGGTGCGTCCTCATTGGATACAAAACTAATGAGTACGACTATCAATTCTGGGATCCCGATAATTGCAAGATCCTTAGGCATAAGGACATGATTTTCAACGAGCAGAAGACGTACAAAGACTTACACATGGAGAGGAGCACTTTGGAGAATGATCTTGAAGTATCACTTCGGAGCACTTTAGAGCGGCAGGGTGCTGCGGACACGAAGTTCGTTGAACTTGAGGTGCACATATAGACATGGCTCGGAACATTCCCAAGGGAAATGTGGAATCTCGAATAGCGCCTCCGACCCACCAAACTGAGCTGAGGTGCTTAACCAGGCAGACGAAGGCTCTAGAAAGATATTCTCCTGCTTTACACTATCTGTTATTGCTGACAGTGGTGAGCCCAAGTGTTATGAGGAGGCTTTACAAATGGAAGCCATGGTTGAGTGAGAGCTTGCTATAGATGATGAGATAACGTCTCTCAAGGAGAACCAAGCATAAAATTTGGTTGAACTGTCATAGAGCAAGCATGCCCTGCATAACAAGTGGGTGTACCAGCTGAAGGAGGAGAATGATGACACTAGGAGGTACAAAGCAAGGCTAGTTATGAAGGGGTTTCAACAGCGAGAAGGTATTGACTTTAACGTGATTTTCTCTCATGCTGTGAAACTTACTACCATTAGATAAATGCTCAGTATTGGGCAGTGACGGACTTCCATCTGGCATAGCTAGATGTGAGATCGCATTCCTCCATGGCGATTTGGAGGAGGACATTTATATGTTACAGTTGAAAGAACACCTAGAGGGAGGGTGAATAGGTGTAGTTCTAATATAAGAAATAATGCGGAATTTAAAGCCTAATTGAAAACACACAACATGTAACCAAGAGTGAGTCCAAATTTCCCGTGAAGGGCTCTGTACTACTTCTCACGATTCCTCTGAATTATGAGTTGAGGAGCTTCAATAGCTCTCTTGGTTCAACATAAGTGTTAGCATACAAACAATATCTAGCATGTATTTGAATGAGCAATAAAAGCAATGCAAGATATAAAGAGATGAGAGTTGAGAGAAGAGATCTAAACACAAACAAGAGGATATATTTAAAGGTTCAAGCCACTGCTCTACGTCCCTGCCTTCACACAAAAGAATTTCAACTATCTACTATATGATCTTCCACACAGGAACCTCCACTGAGGAATTACAACTTACAACCTTGGAGTACACAACTCCAACTCTCACACCTCTGCACAAGAAGGAGCACAAAGCAAATAAAGAAATACAACTTGCTAATTCAAATGATCACAAACAACTCTTGGTGATTTCAAAGGATCACAAATAATTTTCTCACAAAACAAAGATCCTAAAGATAGATTTTGAATTGATTAGCTCAAGTATGTGAGAAATAAAGTATTTAAAAATGAAATCTCAAAGAAAAAATACTTGGGAAAACTCTAGATAGATATGAAAAATAAAGAACAACACAAATTTCCTAAAGATTTATTTTTCTTTGATTTTTTAAAACTTTAAAAGACAAATAAAGATTTTATTTGAAGCACAAAAACTTTTGTGAAACTTGCTGAAAAATACTTAAGAAGTAGGGAAGAATAACTCTTAGAAATCTTATGGAAAACAGTCCCTAAACCCATATTTATGGGCCTAGAAAAATATAGTCGTTGGGGTCAAAAACTGCCCAGAATGGTCTGTCGGTCGATCGCCCGCCCGGTCGACCAGCCAACGGTAAAAAAATATGACCGTTTGATCCTATCGGTTGACCGCCCCAAGGCAAAATGTCTTATCGGTCGACCACCCGGTCGACCGAGCTAAACAGAGACTAAGTCTCTTACAGTCAGATGACCGTGCGGTTAACCAGCCATATAGGCTAGGTCCTTGTGCACGTCCTTGTGCACGTCGGTCAACCGCCAGTAGCCCAAAAATTGATTTTTAGGGTTTTAAAATCTAATTTGATAAATCCCTAAAAATTCTAATAAATCATTATAAATTTCAAAAAAATAAGTTCATATAAATATTTGAAGTATAAATATGTTTGATCAAAGATAAAGTCATATTACAAACAATCTGAACTATTTTTGAGGCATGTAAATTTAAATTTAAACCAAAATCGTATTTTTCAAAAACTAACTTTTAAATGAAAAATCGATTTTTTCAAAACTTGTTCAAATACAAAAATAAGATATAGAAACACAATTGAAGCATAGTGTGTTTAGATAGAATCTAATACATATATAAATGATATATCTATATTTTTGACATATAAATCCCAAACTAAGTTTTGATAAAAACAAAACTTGAAACTATAAACTAGATATATCAAAATAAGTTTTTAGACAATATGAAGTATTAATGTATGTGGATGAAATTCAATACACATTTAAACCATGTAAACTTGCTTTGATTCTATCTATTCATGAACATGAAAAGATGTATTCTTGAAAATCCAAAACGGTTCAACCGAAACCAAAACTTTTGAACTTTTGTATGTGTATACTTGAGCGTATCAAAACCAAACTATCCTTACAAAAGATCTAAACACTAAACAAACAAATCTAGATGCAAGTCTTCTTGTAAATCTTCTTCTCCAAGATGACTCGATGCAAACTTGATCCATGAGCTTGACTCTATTTTGAGTACTAGATGCGATCTTGACGCGCAAGCGGTTGATCAACACGTGTTAGCTCCAAAACTTGACTTTGAATCTTTTGTTAAAACTAAATACCTATTAAAATCTTGATCAATAATTGAAACTATATAAAAACAAGATCATTATTAACTTAACTTCATAAGTTAGTCATCATCAAAACTAAGGTGAAAGGCCTTTGGGCTAACAACAGTCACACGGATATATTATGCCCGAAAAGGGCAATTGGTTTGCAAGCTAAAGAAGAATCTTTAGGCTTGAAACAAGCTCCTAGGCAGTGGTATCTAAAGTTTGACAGATTCATGGTGGGCAATGATTTTACAAGCCTAGAAGCTGATCATTGTTGTTACTCCAAGTGGTTCATGAATTCTTATATCATGCTACTATTGTACGTAGATGATATGCTTGTTGTTAAGTCCAACATGAAGTGGATTGTTGATTGTGCACGTATTGCACATTTTGTGTCACATATGTCACATTTTCTTCATTTATTTTTAAAGAAAACTCTGCTTTTTATTGTATTTTCATGTTCGTTGGTATGCAATGCAATTAACGAAGAAAATGGAGAGAATGATAGATTTATCCAATTAAATCCAAATAATTCAAAAGATCAAGCAAATCAAGGGGATCAATTCAAATTCAAAAGTTCTAGAAGCTATCTTATATGAAAACTAGATATATCAGATAAGATAATATCATCTAATTTTAATAGAAAAATGAATTGTTTGAAGACCCTATCAGTTTCGTTGAAGAGAAATGGATATCTCATCAATTCTAGAAGACAGATTGAAAATCCAAGAGGATAAATGGATAAAGAGAAGATGAACTGATGAGATAAAAATCCAAGTAAATTCAGAGTTTTAAATCAATTTAGACTCAGATTCAGACTGGACACTATTTAGTATTTTAATCATAACATTTGCTACCAAAATTCAAATCTTATGATTCAAGATGATCTAAAAAGAAGACTTAAAGAGATACAATTCTTATGTTGATCACTCTTTCTAATTCTATCATTTGATAAGTGATATTCAGCAATCAAGATGCCAACAAGTTGCAGTTCCGAATTGAATTTTCATATAAATTCTGGATATATCAAATCAAGTTTGCAGATAAAAAGAGGATTCAAATTCAGAAATAGCCAGCTTCCCTATCTTTCCACTTGTCTCCCTTATCCATTTCTATCCTATAAATACCCCACACATCAGAGGCAGAAGGACGATCAAGCAGATAATATAATATATTTCTGTATAGATTTAACTTAGGTTTTTCTCTCTTTTAAATGTAATTTTTATTTTTTTATGTAACTGAGATCAAAAAACAGTTTCATGGGAGAACAAGAGTGATGCTTGTACCGAGAGTGACACTGGTGTAAGTATTCTTCTTTTTTTTCATTATTATTCAATTCAATCGAAGCTTCTTTTCTACTCTTGTTTTTGTTGCTTCTCTCTTCTGTGTCTATGAATCCAAATGACTCCAATAGTTTTGAAGTTGTCTTGCCCTTGTAAGTATCGTTGATGGCCTATAATGATGAACAACCATTTCTATGGTAGTATAGTTTGCACCTTCATTTCGTAGTATAGATCGAGAATGGGGAAGATCTCATCTGTTATGCTTCGCTCGCCTTCAAGTAAAGGTACATCGTTGACAAGGATTCAGGTAAGTCACCAATTGGAAGAGGCAGGCAAGTTCTTTAGTTTTCTTTTCCTTTCTTTTAATCCTTAGTTTAGATCATCATCAACTCTCAACTCTATTCACTTTTTCACTTTCTTTGTATATTCTATTTTCTATTTTCTCCATCTATTCTAACCTATCACTTTCACAATTTAACATAACTTATTTTTTATTTCTTTTAAAGAATAAGAGAAGAACTTTAACCATTTTAAGTAACTTAAAAGAGAACTTACAAAATACTTCTATCGCTCTGTATAGCCACTTACTATCGCGGTAGAATTGAATACTTGCACTTCTATTTTGTATTCCTGAAATTCTATATTTTCTGTGTGCAGGTTTTCCCTCAATTAAATTTTAGCGCCGTTGCCAGGGAGGGACGGTAAGTAATTCTCTTTTTAAATTTCTATTTTTGGTCAACTTTCTTCTTTGTTCTTGGTATGCAGTGATAGATATCGAGAAAATTTTTACTGCATTGGACATATAAGTTTCCCTGGTCTTTGCTCAAGAAAGCAGAGCCCAAAATCCCTCAGATTTGCTGCATTCACACGACAATCTGAGTAAACTACTAATCTGTTTTTTTGCAGGTTGGTTGAATTGCAAAGCTAAATTTCTGTAGCTATTTATTTTCTTGTTTAACTCACTGTACATACTTTCTAACCTCAATAGTAAATTGATGTTTGTTAAATGCTAAAAATAGTTTAGACTTTGCATTTAAGCATGTGTCTAATTCGTTTACATTACTGTTGAAGAGTGCTGAGTAAAAGTACGTGTGCATAGCATGTAGTATAGGAATACTTTTGAATTATTTACATTGCTTAAGTATTATTTTTCATGTACACATTGTACTAAATTGATTTAAGGGCTTGTCCTATAAACAAGATAAGGTGAAAAAGTCATAACCTTCCCTTAGCTCACAAATAATCTCCTCACTCATTAACCCAAGCCTAACTAAAACTGAATAGACATTGGCCCTAGGGACTTCTCGGACTCAATAGGAGACTGACCTTAGGGGAAAGTTGATTAGAATTTGACTCTTGTCAAATTGGTATCAAAGGTTGGGGATTGATGAGGCGAATCTCGAAAAACAGTGTTTGACATAATTAAGCACGTTGCTTAGGTACGGATACCTCTCACTATCTTGCCCTTACCTCACCGATTAACTTGTGGCCAGATTCTACAATATACCCCCGGTGGATAGTCTAACCAGTTAGGAGTCGTTTAGGTCTAAGATTTACCCTAACTTAAGCTAGACTTTTCTCTTTTGTATTTTTTTTTGTTTTTCTTTGTTTATTTTTGACATTTCTTTTGTGATATGGCTTATAACAATAATTTTTTCAATTTTAATGATAATTCATATTATATCCTGACCTCTTTTGACTTAGATATTACCAGCCAGACATATCATAACTTTAACCAACTTGTGTGCCGGATTGGTCTTATCTGAATTAATACATGCCCCAGTCCCAGTACTATGAATAAGACTGAAATAATTATCACTACTCTTCATAGAGTCAATGGGGATATAACTTTCCCGAGTCATATTGTAAACCACCATTCCAACATTCAGTCTATAATTTTCCTAGTCATGATCAACCAATAAAAGAAAAATCGGAGACTATGAAAAGTATAGAAGCCATGATTGAGTTCCAAGAACAAAAGCTAAAATGATGGACTTACAATTCCCACAAGACTCCCAAATCTAAGATCCTTACTCTATGTTCCAAGTCCCACAACAAGAAGACGAACTTATAGACTCAGATAGGAATACGAAAAACCTAATTCAGTCCGAAAATAATTTTAACCAATCTGTCAATAGGCTAGAATCACAAATGAGTTGTTATATCAACATAGTGAAAGATAGGAATGAGAAAACTCTACCTAGCACATATTCAGCCATTCCCGATTGCCTTAGCCATATTGATAGGAACGAAGAATCTTGTTGTCTTGGAAACTTTTGATCAAGACTCAATTTCATCACACAAATTTGAACTTGAGCAATTCTAAATTTTGGACAAATTGGCAAGTTTTTCATTCAATGAGACTGAACTTGAATGTGAATGTGAACCCGATCCCCAACCTTGTAATTCAATTTTCATTTTCGAATCTATATTGATTCCAGTATCCTCACCCAATTTGGACCAATTTCTGGAGCTAACATTTATTTCCGTACCCATATATCTAGAAATTGAATCACTAATTTTGAATAGTCACATTCTATTGATAGAAAAAGACTGTGAATTTTAATTATTTGATTTAGCCTCAACTCTTGAATCAAAACTGACTTTTGAACCTAAAGTTAATTTTCCCGAATTAGTATTGGTTACAAAACCTATCACTCTTGAGCCCAAATCAACCATTCCATCTAGTCACATTCTTATGTCGGACACAGGTATAGACCATGATGACTCCGTGATGATTTTTCAAAACTGGTCATGAAAAAGAAATAAGTTTCATGATAGGATCTTTCATAATCCTATTCATATTGGAAACTGTAAATATATAAATAGAAAAGAAGTCAATAAAGGTGAGTTCCGTGAACCACCACATTATCTTGATTGGTTGCAAGGCTAGACATAATCTGACCACCACCGGAACCATCACCTTAAGGTAATATTTTTCTTCCCTTTCTTCTTTTTCATGTATTTATGCATTTATTGAGGACAATGCATGAGATATGTGTGTGGGAGGGTTCTAACATAACATAGGTTTTCTTTTTATTTAAAAAAATAAAAAAATAAACATTTTTTTGCCTTTAAAACTTTTGAAAAGAGGAACAATATTTTGACATATTTTTTGTAAGATATTAAGTCAATTTTAAGGAATATGAAAATCATAATTAGGATTTCTTATACTTGGTCAAAATAAGATTATTTGTTTGATTTCTAGGGTTAGGAAGAAAACTTGAAAAAGTAATTTAGTCTTGATCTTCACCTTAATGAAATATGCAACTTTATAACACTTACACACTTAAAGTTCAAAACAAAGATTCTTATGCCTTATTAATATATATATATATACATATCAAAAATTCTCTTATTAAGTTAGGTATTTGTGCCTCATAAGCATAAATATTTACGCATAAAAACGGTCCATACAATAAAATCCTTAGTTTTGTGGCCTCATTTGCTCGAGTTCTTAAGTTCTTGGGGTGCTTTCTCACCCGGTACCCTAAGACCATCCGATTTGGGTGTCACCGACTAAAGGCTCGTTACATGAGCAGATTAGAAAGTCTAATAGAACTAAGAAATAATACCATCAAAAATATAAAAAAATAAGGCGTAAGAGTTAGAGTTAAAGAACCCCAAGTCAAAATTTCACGGTCACAAAGATGCATATGATTTAGGGCAAAGTAATAGACTAGATAAAAAATAGAAGTTTAACCCCTTACCTTGATTGATAACAAGTTTTTGAATAGTGACTAAGTTTAGGAAGGAAAAATTATGTTTTCCTAAAGCTTACAATTACTTGACCTCTTACAATATTACTTAAAATATTTTTCCTTTTCAAAATGCCTTTCAATAATACTAACTCTTTGTTTCTCATTCTTTATGGATTTTATGGGTGTAATCCACTGAAAACCCTCACGAGACAAAACTCATCCTTTAGGGGTAACCTAGAGGTTTAACGGCTTGTTGCACGTGCTAAGTGCAACCGTAATTCCTATGAAAGTGAGATAATGTTAGGTCAGTTTTGTTTTTCTTTTCTTTTTGTTTTGCTCGAGGACGAGCAAAAGATAAGTGTGGGGTGTGATTGTTGATTAAGGTTGGACCTGCACAAAAATACAGAATTTCAGATTTTAAGATTAAAGAGTACAAGTTACTCAATTCTACCGCAATAGCAAGTGGCTATGCGGGTCGTGATCCACAAGGAGGGACTAGCGATGAAACCTTTTTTAGTAAGTATTCTTTTAAGATACACAGGATGGTTAAAATTCTTCTTTTAGTTCTTGTAAAGAAAAAGAGAAAAATTAGGTTAAAGTGAGTTAGGAAGAAGATGGTAGATTAAGAAGATGAAAAAACTAGAAATGATATGTACAAAGAAATAAAAGATGAATGATAAAAGAAGTGGCAGATTGTGGTGTTCTAAACTAAAGAATTAAAAGAAAAGAAAGAAACTAAAAGTTACTTACCCCTTTTGTGCTCATATACTTTGGATTCGTAACTAGGACTTACCTTGTTTTTAAAGGCGATCAAGCATGACGTGTAGGATCTTCCCTATTCCCGATCTACACTAAGAATAAAATGGCAAGTTATACTAGCAAGAGAATGGTTGTTCTTTACCATAGGCCATCAAGGGCACTTGGAATAGCAAAGCAGTCTCGAGGCTAACAGATTCACTTGGATTGCAACACATTAGAGGAGAGTAAACGAAAACAAGAGTAAAGAAGAAAAAGTAATTTTGATTCAATTCAAATAACAATAGAAGAAGAGATCACTTACACCGGTGTCACCTGCAGTACAAGCTTGCTCTCATTCTTTTATGAAAGTATCATCTCCTCTCAGTTATATAAAGAAAATAAAAATTACATGAAAGAAAATAAAAACCTAAGTTACAAACTACAAATTAGCCTAAGTTCTACTCTCTGCTTGGTCGTCCCCCTTTTGCCTTTGAGATTGCAAGTATTTATAAAAGAAATGCAGAGGTTAGAGGAGTATGAAGATAGGGAAAGCTGACTATTTCTGAATTTGAATCCTCCCCTTATATCCAAATTTGATTTGATGTGAAAATTCAGTTCTGATCTGCAGTTTATTGACGTGTTAATTACTGAATATCACTTAACAAATGATAAAATTAGAAACAATGATAAACATAAGAGTTGTAGCCTATAAGTCTACTTTCTGATCATCTTGAATCATCAGATTTGAGATTTGGTAGCGAAAATTATGATTCAAATACTAAAATATATCCAGTCAGAATCTGAGTCAAGCTTGCTTCATCTCATCCGTTGATCTTCTCTCTATCCATTTATCTCTCTGTATTTGATATTATACTCGGTTGATCTTTAGCTAACCAAAATGGATTTATAGAAATCTGAATTTTATCGGTTTCCATTTGGCGTTATCTTTTTGATTTGCTCTGATCTTCAGCTAAACATTTGGCCCAATCCTTCATTTGTTCTAACTAGATCTAGGATCATCCTCAATTAACCAAATAGATCTAGTTAACTCTGATTTTAACTGATATTTATTTGATTTAATCCTCTTTCTCTTCATTATTATTTTCTGCAAAATAAATATTAAGACAAGAAAATTAGCAGATTTATTACACGATAAATGTAGGAGTGTAATAAAAAGAATACAAAATATATGTACGATCACACCCCCACACCTATCTTTTGCTCATCCTCGAGCAAATCAACAAAACTAAATCAAAAATTGTTAGACCACTTTCGCAGGTTACGCGATTGCATTGAGCATGTACAACAAGCCGTAGGTTTCCCTAGTGGACGAGTTTTGTCTCGTGAGGGTTTTCAGTGGATTGCACCCACAAAGTCCATAAAGAAAGAGTAACAAAGAGTTAGTATTTTCGAAAGGTATTTTGAAATAGAAAATTATTTGAAATATTATTGTAAGAGTTAAGTAATGTATAAGTTATAGGAAAACCGAATTTTTCATTCCTAAACTCAGTCTCTATTCAAAAATTTGTTATCAATCAAAGTAAGGAGTCAAATTGTACTTCTCATCTAGTCTATTACTTTACCGTAAGTCATATGCATCTTGTGACCGTAAAAATTTTGACTAAGGGTTCTTTAACTCTAACTCTTATGCCTTATTTATTTTATATATATATATTTGGTAGTATTATTCTTTAGTTCTATTAGGCTTTCTAATCTGCCCATGTAACGAGTCTTTAATCGATGACTCCCAAATCAAACGGTCTTAGGGCACCGGGTGAGAAAACACTCCAAGGACTTAAGGACTCGAGCAAACAAGACCACAAAATTAAGAAATTTATTATATGAATCACTTTTAGGCGTGGATACATATGCTTTATATTAGGCACAAATACCCAGCTTAATCAGAGGATTTTTTATATATATATTTTTCTCAAACTTCTCTAATCATCTTTCGCATAAATACCAAGGCTTACTTAGGCCAAAGCACCTAACTAATCAATAATTAGATTTGTTCATCTTTCATAGATATATTTTTTCTCTTTTTTTTTTTCTTTTCTTCTTTTTTTTCCTATAAGGCATAAGAATCTTTATTTTTAAACTCTAAGTGTGTAAGTGTATAAGATGTGCATATTTCTTTAAGGTAAAGATTAAGACTAAATTACTTTCACAAACTTTCTTCCTATCCTTAGAAATCAAACAAATAATCTTATTTTGATCAAGTATAAGAAATCCTAATTATGATTATCTTATTCCTTAAAATTGACTTAATTTGTTACAAAAAATATGTCAAAATATTGTTTCTATTTTCAAAAAGTTTTTAAAAGTAAAGAAAAATGTTAATATATATATATATATTTTAAATTAAAAAAACCTAAGTTATGCTAGAACCCTCACCCACACCTATCTCATGCATTGTCCTCAATATATGAATTAATGCATAGATGCATGAAAAAGAAGACAGAGAAGGAAAACACTACCTTAAGGTGGTAGTTCCGGTGGTGGTCTGATTGGTCCACGAAATGCGGCCCAATCGACTTTGCATGGAGTTCGGAGGAACCCACTAGAAATTTCTCTAATATAACCCACTAAAATGATATATACATGAACATTTTTTATTAAAAATTTAACCCCATCTAATTTTCAAATTCCATAATTAATTTCGGAGTCAATTTTGTCAACCGCCTTGTCCCAAAATGGAGTGTAAAAAGATAGAATGATTGACTTGGACTCAGGAAGTACTGGAACTAATACCGACTCAGGAAAGTGACTTAAGTCAAGTAAAGGTTCAGGAGTCGAGATTGGTTTAAGAAGTGGGTCTAAATCAAGAAGTTAAAACTCAAATCCACATTCATTTTCTCACAATGGAATGTGACTTAATATTGGTGATTCAAGTTCAAGAATGACAGGTGTGGGAATCAAAACTGAGTCTAAAATATTATTCAAATCGAGTAATAAAACAGGAGTCAATATTGATTCGGGAATTTAAATTGGATCACAAATTTGAGAATCTAGGTCACATTTCTCATTGAGTTCAATTTCATAAAAATGAGAACTTGCCAATTTGTCAATGGGACTTTCAAAAGTATGAAATTGGTCAAGTTCAATAAAATGATCATCAAAGATGAGCGATTCAATTTCATTATGAATTGGCACAGGATCCAATGTTGACTCGGGAAAAAGATTGAAATCAGGTGAAGACACCGGAGTCATAATTGAATCAGGAAGTAGAATTAAATCACTAAGTTGAGGTTCATGATCATATTCATTCTCAAGTTCAATTTCAGGAAAGAGATAACTTGCCAAACTATCAATGTCATTTTCAAAATTGGAGTTTGGGCAAGTTTAAATGATTGTTCTGAAATGGAACCTTGTTTTCCAAAACAACATGACTCTTCAGCTCTAACAGAATGGTTAACGACATCAGAACTGGCCAAACGGTAAGAACGTAGAGTTTGGACCATCATATCTATGTCATGATTACGAGCATTTTGAGCCTGAGTCATGGCATCAAGCATCTTTTCATAGTTGATAGGTTCATCGTTTTGTTGCGATTGGTCTTGAAAAGATGAAGTGTTGTTTTGAAATTGGTGGTAAAATTGTGAGTCCATAAGATTTTGTGATTGTTGTTTGGACTCACGCATACTCATTTTCAAAATTGATGGTTTTCTATTTTGGACTGGTGGAACTGAGTATGAATCTTGGATATATTATGGACAGGTGGATAAGGAGGACAAGTTGGTTGAAAATTAGACTCGGGGAGGTGAATCCCCACTGACTCTGTGAAGAGTTGAAATTATTCTGAAAATTATGGTTATAAGATTGAGGGCATGGGTTATATTGATTCGGATAAGACCAATCCGGCACACTAGGTTGGTTAAAGTTATAATATGCTGGGTTGGTAATATCTGAAAAAGAGGTTGGTGTGCAATATGGATTACCATTAAATTTGGAAAAATTATTTTTATAAGCCATATCACACAATAAAACACAAATAAAGAAAAAAAAAACAAACAATAAGCAAACAAAAAAGAAAAAATTCTAACCTAAGTTAGGGTAGACCTTTGACCTAGACGACTCCTAACTCGTTAGACTGTCCATAGGAGGTATAATGTAGACTTTGACCACAAGCTAATCAGTCAGGTCAGGGCAAGATTGGTGGGAGGTTATCTGTCAAAGACGTTCCATAATTAAGTAACCACCAACCTTCGAGCTTTCGGCCCTTAATTCCCTTCCTAGACACTGATTTGACAGGAGTCAAATTCCAACACCTTTCCCCTGTAGGATAATCTCCTAATTGAGTCCGAGATATCCCTAGGGCCAACATCTACTCATTTTTAGTTAGGCTTGGGTTAGTGAGTGAGGAGATTGTTTGTGGGCTAAGGGAGGATAACGACTTCCCCACCTTATCTTGTTTATAGGACAAGCCCTTAGATCAATTTAGTGCAGTGTACAAGAAAGCAACACTTAAGCAATGTAAACAATCCAAAAGTGTTCTTACACTAGATGCTATGTACACGTACCTTTGTTCCAGCACTCTTTAACAGTAAATAGAAAATGTAATGAAATAGACACGTGCCAAAATTCAAAGTCTAAATCATTTTTAGCATTTACAATTATCATTTTACTATTGAGGTTAGAAAGTAAATACAGTGAGATAAACAAGGAAATAAATGCTACAGATATTTAAACGATGCAATTCAGCCAACCTACAGAAAATACAGGTTAGTAGTTCACTCAGTTTGCCATAGGACTGTAGCAAATCTGAGGTTTCTTGGCTCTGCTTTCTTGAGCAGAGTCCAAGGCCACTTATGTGTCCACTGCAGTAAGAATTCCTTATTGTTAAATCTATACAAAAAATAAAGAAGAAAGTTAACCAAAAATGTCAAATTTAAAGAGAATTACTTACGGTCCCTCCCCGGTAACGGCGCCAAAATTTGATTGAGGTTGGACCTGCACAAAAATATAGAATTTCAGATTTTAAGATTAAAGAGTACAAGTTACTCAATTCTACCACAATAGTAAGTGGCTATGCGGGTCGTGATCCACAAGGAGGGACTAGCGATGAAAGCTTTTTTAGTAAGTTTTCTTTTAAGATAGACAGGATGGTTAAAATTCTTCTGTTAGTTCTTGTAAAGAAAAAGAGAAAAATTAGGTTAAAGTGAGTTAGGAAGAAGATGGTAGATTAAGAAGATGGAAAAACTAGAAATGATATGTACAAAGAAATAAAAGAGGAATGATAAAAGAAGTGGTAGACTGTGGTGCTCTAAACTAAATAATTAAAAGAAAAGAAAGAAATTGAAAGTTACTTACCCTTTTGTGCTCAAATACCTTGGATTCGTAACTACGACTTACCTTGTCTTTGAAGGCGATCAAGCATGGCGTGTAGGATCTTCCCCATTCCCGATCTACACTAAGAATAAAAGGCCAAGCTATACTAATAAGAGAATGGTTGTTCATCACCATAGGCCATCAAGGGCACTTGCAATAGTGAAGCAGTCTCGAGGCTAACAGATTCACTTGGATTGCAACACATTAGAGGAGAGTAAATGAAAATAAGAGTAAAGAAGAAAAAGTAACTTTGATTCAATTCACATAACAATGGAAGAAGAGATCACTTACACCGGTGTCTCCTGCAGTACAAGCTTGCTCTCATTCCTCTATGAAAGTATCATCTCCTCTCAGTTACATAAAGAAAATAAAAATTACATGAAAGAAAATAAAAACCTAAGTTACAAACTACAAATTAGCCTAAGTTCTACTCTCTACTTGGTCGTCCCCCTTTTGCCTTTGAGATTGCAGGTATTTATAGAAGAAATGTAGAGGTTAAAGGAGTATGAAGATAGAGGAAGCTGACTATTTCTAAATTTGAATCCTCCCCTTATCTCCAAACTTGATTTGATGTGGATATTCAGTTTTGATCTGTACTTTATTGGTGTGTTGATTACTGAATATCACTTATCAAATGACAGAATTAGAAATCGTGATAAACATAAGAGTTGTAGCCCTATAAGTCTGCTTTCTGCATCATCTTGAATCATTAGATTTGAGATTCAGTAGCGAATGTTATGATTCAAATACTAAAATGTATCCAGTCAGAATCTGAGTCAAACTTGCTTCATCTCATCCATTGATCTTCTCTCTATCCATTTATCTCTCTGTATTTGATATTATACTCGATTGATCTTTCGCTAACCAATATGGATTTATAGAAATTTGAATTTTACCGGTTTTCATTTGGTGTTATCTTTCTGATTTGCTCTGATCTTCAGCTGAACATTTGGCCACATCCTTGATTTGTTCTAACTAGATCTGGGATCATCCTCAGTTAACCAAATAGATCCAGTTAAACCTGATTTTAACTAGTATTTATTTGATTTAATCCTCTTTCTCTTCATTATTATCTTCTGTAAAAAAATGTTTAAGACAAGAAAATTAGCAGATTTATTACACGATAAATGTAAGAGTGTAATAAAAAAAATACAAAATATATGTATGATCACACCCCCACACCTATCTTTTGCTTGTCCTCGAGAAAATCAACAAAACTAAATCAAAGATTATTAGATCACTTTCGCAGGTTACGCGATTGCACTGAGCATGTGCAATAAGCCGTTAAACCTCTGGGTTTCCCCAAGAAGACGAGTTTTGTCTCGTGAGGGTTTTCAGTGGATTGTACCCACAAAATCCATAAAGAAAGAATAACAAAGAATTAGTATTTTCGAAAGGCATTTTGAAATAGAAAATTATTTGAAATATTATTGTAAGAGTTAAGTAATCTACAAGTTATAGGAAAACTGAAATTTTCATTCCTAAACTTAGTCTCTATTCAAAAATTTGTTATCAATTAAAGTAAGGAGTCAAATTGTACTTCTCATCTAGTCTATTACTTTACCCTAAGTCATATGCACCTTGTGACCATGGAAATTTTTACTAAGAGTTCTTTAACTCTAACTCTTATGCCTTATATATATATATATATATATTTGGTGGTATTATTCCTTACTTCTATTAGGCTTTCTAATCTATCCATGTAACGAGCCTTTAATCGATGACTCTCAAACCAAACGGTCTTAGGGCACCAGGTGAGAAAACACCCCAAGGACTTAAGGACTTGAGCAAATAAGGCCACAAAACTAAGGATTTTATTATATGAGCCACTTTTAGGCGTGAATACTTATGCTTTATTAGGCACAAATACCCAGCTTAATCAGAGAATTTTTTATATATATATTTTTCTCAAACTTCTCTAATCATCTTTCGCATAAATACCAAGGCTTACTTAGGCCAAAGCACCTAGCTAATCAATAATTAGATTTGTTCATCTTTCATAGATATATTTTTTCTCTTTTTTTTCTTTTCTTCTCTTTTTTCATAAGGCATAAGAATCTTTATTTTTGAACCCTAAGTGTGTAAGTGTATAAGATGTGCATATTTCTTCAAGGTAAAGATCAAGACTAAATTACTTTCATAAACTTTCTTCCTATCCTTAGAAATCAAACAAATAATCTTATTTTGACCAAGTATAAGAAATCCTAATTATGATTCTCTTATTCCTTAAACTTGACTTAATTTCTTACAAAAAATATGTCAAAATATTGTTTCTATTTTCAAAAAATTTTTAAAAGTAAAGAAAGATGTTAATATATATATATATATATTTTAAAATAAAAAAACCTAAGTTATTTTAGAACCCTCCCCCACACCTATCTCATGCATTATCCTCAATGTATGAATTAATGCATATATGCATGAAAAAGAAGACAGAGAAGGAAAATACTACCTTAAGGTGGCGGTTCCGGTGGTGGTCTGATTGGTCCACGAAATGCAGCCCAATCAATTTTGCATGGAGTTCAGAGGATCCCACCAGAAATTTCTCTAATATAACCCACTAAAATGATATATACATGAACGTTTTTTATTAAAAATTTAACTCCATCTAATTTTCAAATTCCATAATTAATTTCGAAGTCAATTTTGTCAACCGCCTTGTCCCAAAATGGAGTGTGAAAAGATATAATGATTGACTTGGACTCAGGAAGTACTGGAACTAATACTGACTCAGGAAAGTAACTTAAGTCAAGTAAAGGTTCAGGAGTCGAGATCGGTTCAAGAAGTGGGTCCAAATCAAGAAGTTGAAACTCAAGTCCACATTCATTTTCTCACAATGGAATGTGACTTAATATTGGTGATTCAAGTTCAAGAATGACAGGTGTGGGAATCAAAACTGACTCTAAAATATTACTCAAATCGGGTAACAAAACAGGAGTCAATATTGATTCGAGAATTTGAACTGGATCACAAATTTGAGAATCTAGGTCACATTTCTCATCGAGTTCAATTTCATAAAAATTAGAACTTGCCAATTTGTCAATGGGACTTTCAAAAGTATGAAATTGGTCAAGTTCAATAAAATGATCATCAAAGATGGACGATTCAATTTCATTATGAATTGGCACATAATCCAATATTGACTCGAAAAAAAGATTGAAATCAGGTGAAGACACCAGAGTCATAATTGAATCAGGAAGTAGAATTGAATCACTAAGTTGAGGTTCATGATCATATTCATTCTCAAATTCAATTTTAGGAAAGGGATAACTTACCAAACTGTCAATATCATTTTCAAAATTTGGAGTGTGGGCAAGTTCAAATGATTGTTCTGAAATGGAACCTTGTTTTCCAAAACAACATGACTCTTCAGCTCTAACAGAATGGTTAACGACATCAGAACTGACCAAACGGTGAGAACGTAGAGTTTGGACCATCATATCTATGTCATGATTACGAGCGTTTTGAGCCTGAGTCATGGTTTCAAGCATCTTTTCATAGTTGATAGGTTTATCGTTTTATTGCGATTGGTCTTGAAAAGATGAAGTGTTGTTTTGAATTTGATGGAAAAATTGTGAGTTCATCAGATTTTGTGATTGTTGTTTGGACTCACGCATACTCATTTTCAAAATTGATGATTTTCTATTTTGGACTGGTGGAACTAAGTATAAATCTTGGAAATATTGTGGACAAGGTGGATAAGGAGGACAAGTTTGTTGAAAATTAGACTCGGGGGAGGTGAATCCCCACTGACTCTGTGAAGAGTTGAAATTATTCTGAAAATTATGGTTATAAGATTGGGGACATGGGTTATATCGATTCGGATAAGACCAATTCGGCAAACTAGGTTGGTTAAAGTTATGATATGCCGGGTTGGTAATATCTAAAAAAGAGGTTGGTGTGCAATATAGATTACCATTAAAATTGAAAAAATTATTGTTATAAGCCATATCACACAATAAAACACAAACAAAGAAAAAAAACAAACAATAAGCAAACAAAAAAGAAAAAATTCTAACCTAAGTTAGGGTAGACCTTTGACCTAGACGACTCTTAACTCGTTAGACTGTCCATAGGAGGTATAATGCAGACTTTGACCACAAGCTAATCAGCCAGGTTAGGGCAAGATTGGTGGGAGGTTATCCGTCAAAGACGTTCCATAATTAAGTAACCACCAACCTTCGAGCTTTCGGCCCTTAATTCCCTTCCTAGACACTGATTTGACAGGTGTCAAATTCTAACACCTTTTCCCCTTAGGATAATCTCTTAATTGAGTCCGAGATGTCCCTAGGGCCAACTTCTACTCATTTTTAGTTAGGTTTGGGTTAGTAAGTGAGGAGATTGTTTGTGGGCTAAGGGAGGATAACGACTTCCCCACCTTATCTTGTTTATATGACAAGCCCTTAGATCAATTTAGTGCAGTGTACAAGAAAAGCAACACTTAAGCAATGTAAACAATCCAAAAGTGTTCTTACACTAGATGCTATGCACACGTACCTTTACTCCAGCACTCTTCAACAGTAAATAGAAAATGTAATGAAATAGACACGTGCCTAAATGCAAAGTCTAAATCATTTTTAGCATTTACAATCATCATTTTACTATTGAGGTTAGAAAGTAAATATAGTGAGATAAACAAGGAAATAAATGCTATAGAAATTTAAACTACGCAATTCAGCCAACCTGCAGAAAATACAGGTTAGTAGTTCACTCAGTTTGCCACAGGACTGTAGCAAATCTGAGGGCTTCTTGGCTCTGCTTTCTTGAGCAGAGTCTAAGGCCACTTATTTGTCCACTGCAGCAAGAATTCCTTATTGTTAAATCTATAAAAAAAAACAAAGAAGAAAGTTAACCAAAAATGTAAACTTTAAAGAGAATTACTTACCGTCCCTTCCCGGTAACGGCGCCAAAATTTGATTGAGGTTGGACCTGCACAAAAATACAGAATTTCAGATTTTAAGATTAAAGAGTACAAGTTACTCAATTCTACCACAATAGCAAGTGGCTATGCGGGTCATGATCCGTAAGGAGAGACTAGCGATGAAAGCTTTTTTAGTAAGTTTTCTTTTAAGATACACAGGATGGTTAAAATTCTTCTTTTAGTTCTTGTAAAGAAAAAGAGAAAAATTAGGTTAAAGTGAGTTAGGAAGAAGATAGTAGATTAAGAAGATGAAAAAACTAGAAATGATATGTACAAAGAAATAAAAGAGGAATGATAAAAGAAGTGGTAGATTGTGGTGTTCTAAACTAAATAATTAAAAGAAAAGAAAGAAACTAAAAGTTACTTACCTCTTTTGTGCTCATATACCTTGGATTCGTAGCTACGACTTACCTTGTCTTTGAAGGCGATCAAGCATGGCGTGTAGGATATTCCCCATTCCCGATCTACACTAAGAATAAAAGGGCAAGCTATACTAATAAGAGAATGGTTGTTCATCACCATAGGCCATCAAGGGAACTTGCAATAGCGAAGCAGTCTCGAGGCTAACAGATTCACTTGGATTTTAACACATTAGAGGAGAGTAAACGAAAATAAGAGTAAAGAAGAAAAAGTAACTTTGATTCAATTCAAATAACAATGGAAGAAGAGATCACTTACACCGGTATCACCTGCAGTACAAGGTTGCTCTCATTCCTCTATGAAAGTATCATCTCCTCTCAGTTACATAAAGAAAATAAAAATTGCATGAAAGAAAATAAAAACCTAAGTTACAAACTATAAATTAGCCTAAGTTTTACTCCCTGCTTGGTCGTCCCCCTTTTGCCTTTGAGATTGCAGGTATTTATAGAAGAAATGTAGAGGTTAGAGGAGTATGAAGATAGGGGAAGCTGACTATTTCTGAATTTGAATCCTCCCCTTATCTTCAAACTTGATTTGATGTGGATATTCAGTTCTGATCTGCAGTTTCTTGGCTTGTTGATTACTGAATATCACTTATCAAATTACAGAATTAGAAGTAGTGACCAACATAAGAGTTGTAGCCCTATAAGTCTGCTTTCTGTATCATCTTTAATCATCAGATTTGAGATTCAGTAGCAAAAGTTATGATTCAAATACTAAAATGTATCCAGTCAGAATCTGAGTCAAACTTGCTTCATCTCATCCGTTGATCTTCTCTCTATCCATTTATCTCTCTGTATTTGATATTATCCTCAGTTGATCTTTAGCTAATCAAAATGGATTTATAGAAATCTGAATTTTATCGGTTTTCATTTGGTGTTATCATTCTGATTTGCTCTGATCTTCAGCTGAACATTTACCCTAATCCTTGATTTGTTCTAACTAGATCTGGGATCATCCTCAGCTAACCAAATAGATCTAGTTAAATCTGATTTTAACTGTTTATTTGATTTAATCCTCTTTCTCTTCATTATTATCTTCTGCAAAATAAATATTTAAGACAAGAAAATTAGCAGATTTATTACACGATAAATGTAGGAATGTAATGAAAAGAATACAAAATATATGTACGATCAATTGTGCACGTGCATTGCACATTTTGTATCACATATGTCACATTTTCTTCATTTATTTTTAAATAAAACTCTATTTTTTAATTAATTTTCATGTTCAGTGGCATGTAGTGTAATTAACGAAGAAAATGAAGAGATTGATAGATTTATCCAATTAAATCCAAATAATTCAAAAGATCAAGCAAATCAAGGGGATCAATTCAAATTTAAAGGTTCTAGAAACTATCTTATCTGAAAACTGGATATATCAGATAAGGTAATATCATCTAATTTCAAGGGAAAAATTGATTTTTTGAAGACCCTATTGGTTTCGTTGAAGATAAATAGATATCTCATCAATTCTAGAAGACAGATTGAAAATCAAAGAGGATAAATGGATAGAGAGAAGATCAACGGATGAGATGAATCAATTATATTTGGAGATAAGAAGAAAAATTCAAGTAGATTTGGAGTTTTACATCAATTCAGATTTGGATTCAGACTAGAAAATATTTAGTATTTAATCATATCTTTTGTTACTAAAACTCAAATCTAAAGATTTAAGATGATCCAGAAATACGACGTAAAGGCCTACAATTCTTATGTTTACCACCCTTTCTAATTCTATCATTTGATAAGTGATATTCAGCAGTCAACATGTTAACAAGCTGCAGATCAGAATTGAATTTTCACATAAAATTCTGGATAAATCAAATTAAGTTTGGAGATAAGGGGAAGATTCAAATTCAGAAATAGCCAGCTTTCCCTATCTCTCCACTCATCTCCCCTATACATTTCTACCTTATAAATACCCCACACATCAGAGGCAGAAGGACGATCAAGCAGAGAATAGAATAGATTTTTATATAGGTTTAACTTAGGTTTTTCTCTCTTTTAAATGTAATTTTATTTTTTTTATGTAACTGAGATCGAAGAACAATTTTATGGGAGAAAAAGAGTGATGCTTGTACTGAGAGTGACACCGATATAAGTATTCTTTCTTTCATTATTATTCAATTCAATCGAAGTTTCTTTTCTACTCTTATTTTTGTCTCTTCTCTCTTCTGTGTTTGTGAATCTAAATGACTCCAATAGTTTTAAAGTTGCCTTGCCCTTATAAGTGCCATTGATGGCCTATAATGATGAACAACCATTTCTATGGTAGTATAGTTTACACCTTCATTTCGTGGTGTTGATCGGGAATAGGGAAGATCTTAACTGTCATGCTTCGCTCGCCTTCAAGTAAAGATACATCATAGACAAGGATTTCAGGTAAGTCATCAACTGGAAGAGATAAGTAAGTTCTTTAGTTTGTTTTCCTTTCTTTTAATCCTTAATTTAGATCATCATCAACTCTCAACTCTATTCCCTTTTTTACTTTCTTTGTATAATTTCATTTTCTATTTTCTCCATCTACTCCAACCTACCACTTTCAAATTTAACATAACTTATTTTTCTTTTCTTTAAAGAACAAGAGAAAAACTTTAACCATTTTAAGTAACTTAAAAGAGAGCTTACAAAATGCTTCTATTACTAGTCCCTTCTTGTGGATCACGACCTGTATAGTCACTTACTATCGCGGTAGAATTAAATACTTGCACTTTTGTTCTGTATTCCTGAAATTCTGTATTTTCTGTGTGCAGGTTTTCCTCAATCAATTGTGAATCTTAAGGCCATGTCGGCAGAAGAATTCTCAATAAAGGACTTGGATCCTGCGAGAAAAATTCTTGGAATGAGAATCAACAGAGAAAAAAAAAGGCTATTGAAAGTATCACAGGCCGAGTACGTGAAGAAGGTGCTGAAGAGGTTTAATATAGTAGATGCTAAACTGTGAATGTTCCACTCGAAGGTCACTTCAAACTCTTGGAGGCACAGACTCTGATGATAGAAGATGAGAAGGTTCTCATGTCGGAAGTGCTATATGTATCAGCCGTGGGCAGTCTAATGTATGCTATAGTTTGCAAGAGACCAAATATTGCTCAAGCAATGAGAGTTGTTAGCAGATATATGAGCAACCCTGGGAAGGAGCACAGGAGAGCTGTGAGGTGGATCTTAAATATCTGAAAGGGAGTTCAGATATGACACTGTTCTATGATAGCACGGACATTCAGCTGCTGGGATATGTTAATTCTGAGTTTACGAGTGATATAAACAGTCGGAGGAGCACCATTATTATGTCTTCACCTTAGAAAGTGGAGCTGTGAGCTGGGTGTCGCAACTGCAAAAGATAGTCACCTTGTCGACGACAGAGGCTGAGTTTGTTGCAGCGACAAAAGCTTGCAAGGAGCTGATATGGCCGAAGATTTTTTTAAAGAGCTCAGGAAGGAGCAGGAGGCTCCATCACTGCACAATGATAGCCAGAGCGCGATTGACCTTGTAATATAATCCAGTCTATCACAATAATCTAGTCTATCATGACAGAACTAAGCAGATTATTGTGCAATAGCACTTCATTCGCAAGCTGTTGAAGGATGGTTTGTTCTCACTGGTGAAGATGTTGGCCCAAGAGGTTACACTCTCTATTTGTCTTTTGGTTTTGATGATGACAAACCAAATATGAGCTATTTGGTACTAACAAGTTTGTTAAGATGAGTTTCAGGTTTTGTACCATGTTTAGAGACCATTCGCTTAGCTATTGCAAGAACTTCTAAGTTCCACAAAGCAAGGAAGGAAAATTGCACATCAAGGAAGGATCATAGAAGAGAAGGCACTAGCAAGGCATTGGATGGCTCAAAGACTTGAAGATAGCTCAAGAAGTCTTCATGTAATTTGTTTTTCAGTTATAGTATGTTAAAGAATAGTGGATAGGTTTGAAGCTCTATCACACACGTTTTTGCGCACATGCTCATTCCAAAATAATTTCTTATAAATTATACAAAAATATTTTGCATACAAGTTTTTGCCTACAAATACATCTTTATGTTTAATTCTATTCCCTGTTCAAAAGTATTTTTGTTAAAATCAAAATCCTCTTTATTTTCTTTTCCAAAATGATTTTTGACCTGATCCGGTCGACCGGGACAGTCGACCGAGTCTGTGTCAGTCTGGTCCGGTTGACCGGACCAGTCGACCGCAGTTCTGGCAGATGCACATATCAGTGTGCATGTCTGCCAGTCGACCGGGGCGGTCGACCGAGATATTGTTTTTGCTCACAGGTTTTCTCAGTCGACCGGGTCGGTCGACCGCTAGCCTATAACGGTCGAATTTTTGAACTACCGGTCGACCGGCCCAGTCGACCGATGTGTCCGTTGAACAGTAACGGGCAGATTTTAAGTGAGCTGTTTATTTTTGTCTTTTGTGTTTAAAAAATTCGTTTAAGGATATATTTTGATCTAATTACCTCCTAAACATCAGTAATTATGTTTTAGCCCTAAACCCTAGCCCTCTCCTATAAATAGGGGTGTTTGGGGAGAGATTTGTTACAACAATTATTTGCTAGAAAATTTAAAAGTTTAAGGCTTTCAAAAGAGACTTGTTTCTTGGTTTTTGTGCTGAATTTCTCACTGATTTTCTGAAGGGTTTTCAAATACTCTCTGATTTAATTTTCTTTCTTCACTTACAACAAGAGCTTCATTCCTACTCAATATTCTCTAAGGACCTTTGTAAGGGAAGAGATATTTGAAAGAGAGAGTTTGTGGTCTTTTGACTACCAAGGAAATTACTTGTACTTTAGATTGTAAGAGTTGGGTACTCCATTGTATTTGAGATCTTTGTGATAGTGGAAGTGGTCGGAATCCTTCTGGGGAAGGCGGGGAGTAGAGCTGGGTGCTCGAACCTCGATAACATATCCTTGTGTTTGCGATTGGTTTACTTTTCTTGTTCTTACACTCCTTACTCTACTTTTCTTGCACTTATTAATTGCTCATCATATTCATTGTCATACTTAATTGCTTGCATTCATCTTGTGATTCTTGATTGGTGATTGTTGTAGCTTTAAATTTTTAAATTGCCCTTTGATTAGCATCATCACCTATTCACCCCCCCTCTAGGTGATTTTCAATTGGTATCAGAGCTTGGACTCTAGGTTTGGCTTAACATCTGTAACACCCCATCCTCGGTATATGTGCACAGTTACGTATCCTGATTTTTGGTGCATTTTATTATTATTATTTTATTTTATTTTCTGCTATTGAAATACTTACTCATATAGCAGTACTGCATGATTTGATCTGTTTGGTATTCAGATTTGACTAATTTTAGTTTCAAATATTATTTTTTAATATTCTAGATTTTTCATGATTTTCTGGAATTTTTCGGAATTAAATTGTAAATCTTCAAAACCGGTGTCGGCTAGTATCACTGGTTGATTCCAGGAATTTTAATTCACAATTGGAATCAAATTTTGGATTTCCGCTTTCACATTCCTTCTTAAAATTATATTTTCTTCCTTCAAGTATTTTCTGAGATTTTTCAGATTTTATCAAAATCCAGCCTACCCGGTGTAGACACCGTTCATAGTGGATTCCAGGATTTTTATTTTGAAATGGAATAGAATTTCTGAAAACCGATTCCACCAAAAATCTTTATATAATATTTATTATTTTTAAGAATTGTTGGGGAGCTTTCCGGGATACTTCAATTTTTTGGACCTTTCCGAAGTTCTCGGTATTTTCCCAGATACCGGGAAATCATTCAACTGCTTCACTCTTCTCTTTTTCCATTTTTCTCTCTCCTTCCTCAAACGCGAGTTTTGCCACTGGACTCAGCAAATTAATGCGGAGACCCTTCCCTTGCTGCATTTAATGCTTATGGGCCAATCAACTCAAGTCCAACCACCCATGTCCTTTTGTCTTTTCTTTGAAACGCACCTTTGCGTTTTCTACTGGACGCAACCTTGATTTCCGCGTTTGGCTCCTCAATTGCCTAGACGCAGCTTTGATTTTCTTGGGGACGCAGCAATCTTTGGAATGAAACGCCAAGTTCCATTCTTGAAGTGATGATGGCATATTATTATATTATTTTCCCCCCTTTATATATATGCACTCCCATCTTCTCTCTCTTTCATTTTCCTTCATCTTCTTTGTTCCAGCAAGCTCCAACAGCAAACCCAAACCCCCAAGCTCCTTGGCCGGCCATTACCACCACCCACCAAATCCATTTTCTCCACCACAAATCCCTCCACCTCATTCTCCTCCATCTCCTCCTGCATTTCCAACCACAAACACCATCTTCTTCAACCCTTTCACCAAGAAACATCCAAGAACCCATCTTCTTCACCAAGCTTCACCACCATCTCCACCACCACCTGCACCACCGTAGCCACCACCAACCATCCCACCTTCACCTCCTCGTCGACCTCTTTCTAACGGACTATAGATTCGTCCCCCGCAATAACGTTTGCAAGATCCCGTTTTGAAATGGTGAACTAGACTTGCACCTCCATCTTCTCCAAACTACCACAACCCCTCTCCATCAACTTGTGAGGACCGGTACCCTCCTTTGGATTGGGACCGAGTTTCTCTGCGTCGGACGCATTTTAGGCGAGTAATTCTACTCGCCAAGACTTGGACATTATTTTCATGCTTGTAATTTTATCAACAAACGCAGCCCTCAAAAGAATAATCTGCTCTCTGTTTGCATTTTTAGTCGACTTAATCCTATTGTTAGTCGACTTGAACCTCTATTAGTCGACTACTTTCTGACCCTAGTCGACTAGTTCTTTGAAACGCAGCCTTAATTCTGAGACGCGGCCTTGACTAGTCGACTAACCCAATTCCCTAGTCGACTAACTTTCTTCCTGAAGACGCGGCTTTCTGAGACGCGGCCTTCATTAGTCGACTTGGCATTTGCCCTAGTCGACTAACTTTCTTCCTGAGACGCGGCTCTCTGAGACGCGGCCTTTTAGTCGACTTGACCCTTATCTATAGTCGACTACCCCCTTCATAAGTCGACTATTTGTCCTCCCTAGTCGACTAATCTTGACTATTTGCTATGGTTAATTACTTCTTTGATTATGAACATTATCTTTGGGTCATGTAGTATATATTGCTATTGGCAAGACTTGTTACTTGATGAAATATCACCTCTTGTCATGCTATCTATTAATACCAAGCATGATACACTTGACTCTTATAATTATCACTATAACGGGAATGATAACCGGACTTCATGATTTTCCAACTTGATTTTACATGATAGTACAAATTGTACTCCTGATACTCTTGTTTTTACAATATTCCTGACTTGCTCCTGTTCATTCCCGAAACCTGATAATTATCTAAAGAATTCATAAAATAAGACAACTTGCATCGGGTCGGGGGAAATATGCGGCTATCAATACATGTTCATGTTTACAGTGGTATTAGGTATGTTGTGCAACTAAATTTCCGGTCTGACCTGTGGGCCTCCAGGCGACCGAGGGGAGTGCTGGCTCCCTCCTTCTTGGTACCATCTTGATAAGGGCATCCTATAAGACCCTCCTGATCGCCTTGCGGCAGGTTCCGTCCACCAAGCAACGGAACATCCTGGGCCGTGGTCCCGGGTATGCACGGGACCCACTGTAAACATAGTTCGTTGATACCCCCGCTGGTTTCCAATAACAACCTTGCTTTACTCGGATATGGATCTATGTGTGCTGGGACGCTAGTTCACATAGCTAGATATCAGGTAAGACGAGTAATAATAATAATAATAATAATAAAAGACGTTAATTGTGGGTGTTGTATGCGCTTGGATTACGGTGACATGAGATAAAGGTATATAGATGAGGGTTTCCTTGTTTGGATTATTCCCTCGAAGTACTAGTCTCATGAGGTCGTAACTTGAGCTTATACAATGCCTTTCGTTTATAACATGTCGTACTTCTTTTACTTGCTGAATGATTATCCATGATGTTGTACCAACTCTCATACTCTTATCCTTATGCCGCACGGCTGTAACCTGTTCACTTGTTTGGGAGGTCCTGACTCCCTTGAATTTGTATGTTCAGGTTCCGAACCTTGGATCGAGGTGGAGCCTTCTGTGGAAGATCAAGCTTTCCTTTCCGAGCAGGCTGACTAGTCTCGGCTTCTGTTGTGCCAGACTCTCCTTTTTAGCTCGCGGGACCTTCCTTCAGCTCGTGAGCATATTGTAATCATATTGTAAATCGTACTTTTGTGCTTGGCTGTGATATATGATGCATGTGATATGTAATAGTATGTCACATCCTGTGATAACCTTGTACTTTGTACTTCTTATGTTGGCATATGACTGGACACTACGTTTGTCGTACTCTGATTCTTGCTTGTACTGATGCTTAACGTATATACGTAAGGGTATCTTTGACCTGCGTATGTACGTCGCAGTGACGTCCCCGTACCCGTGGGATCGGGGCGTTACAGGTTGGTATCAGAGCCTAGGCTCTCACACCTATAGTACAATTGTAGGCTGTCTAAAAAATCACAAAGACAAGCCACCAAAACGCAGAGATTCAAGATCAAGGCGCGTTGGTTCAACGCCCGCGTCTCCACATCAAGGCGCGTTGGTTCAACGCCCGCGTCTCCACATCAAGGCGCGTTGGTTCAACGCCCGCGTCTCCACATCAAGGCGCGTTGCTCAGCGCCCGCGTCTCAGCATCAAGGCGCGTTGGCTCAACGCCCGCGTCTCAGCATCAAGGCGCGCTGGCTCAACGCCCGCGTCTCCGCATTAAGGCGCGTTGGCTCAACACCCGCGTCTCAGCTGTTGGCCCAAAGGCCTATCACCCTAGTTTTGATGATGATCAACTCATGAAGTTATGATTACTAATGATCTTGTGTTTAATTAGTGACAGATTCCTTATCAAGATCTTAGTAGGTGTGGAGCTTCAACAAAGGATTTAAAGTCAAGTTGGAAGCTAGCACCGGTTGATTCACGAGCCTATGCATCAAGATCACATCTAGAGATGAGCTCGGTGGATTGCATTTGGACCAAGTCAAGAAGATGAGAAGCTTTCAAGTGAAGACTTCAAGAGGATGAAGACTTGTGTCTAGGTATAAGATTTTGTTTTTGTTTTAGAGTAAAATGTAAAGGATAGATAGTTGGTGGATTGCTCAAGTATACCATGCACACACACTCTTGATAGAATTGTTTTCATAAAAGAATTTTTTTTTGTTTTAGAAAAGAATTTTAACCAAAAACCAAATTTGTATTTAAGTGGTTTTGATTTTTTGGTATTTCATAGTTTACATATCTTATATCCAAAACCATGCTTAGAGCCTATTGTCAAAAACTAGATATTTCATCTTGATTGTGTAGTGGATCATATCCATACACACTATGCTTAAAGTATATCTTGTTTTTGTATTTGATGAAGTTATAGAAAAACAAGTTTTAGAAAAACATGTTGTTTTAGAAAAACGTTTTTATTATGAGCTAATATTTCCAAGTTACAAAAATAGACCAAAACATGTATAACATGTCTTGATTTTGTGCAAGCATGTTTGTTCTTCATAGTATATTGGTAAAACTATTTTTGTAGAATTTCTATGTATTTTTAGGATTTTATAAAAAGATTTTATATCCTGTTTTCAGACCTGGACATTGGCTGACAGGCCAAGTCGGTCGACCGGACCGGTCGACCGATGTGCACAGCCTTGTGCACACTGCCAGCACAGTGGCCGGTCGACCGGGTCGGTCGACCGACCAGGAGAGCTTTTGCTCTCTGGAAATATCAGTCGACCGAGCCGGTCGACCGATAGAGAGTTTGCTCTCTGCTCTAGGAAGTCGGTCGACCGGGCCGGTCGACCGGAGGCTGCAACGGTCGGATTTTTGACCGTTGCCGGTCGACCGGGCCGGTCGACCGGTAGCTCTGACAGAACCCCAACGGCTCTATTTTCTGTCAGCCTATAAAAGGGGTCTTGTCAACTGTTTTTGGTAGAAGATTTTGGAGATTTCTAAGCCAGTTTTTCCTAGACTTTTTCAGAAGTTTTCTCCACACAAATAGAGTGCAAATACTTCCCATCTAAAAGGGATTTTATCAAGAGAGTGTAAAGTGATTTCTTGTGTTTTTCACCATAGCTTTCTTTCCTTGATTTCTCACACTTCACTTGAGCATCCATAGACATATCTATCCTATAGGAAAGTGTTGTAGTGAGCTTTTGTAATTGGTGATCAAGTGTTAGATCACCAAAGAGATTTCCATTGTATTTTGAGGAGACGGGCAAGTGTGCTCTGTGGTAGAGTTCTTGTGTGAACTCGGTGGTTTGAGGTGCGCCCTCATTGAGCCGGTGGGCTTGTGGTGTACGGACAAGGAAGTCCGAGAGCTTGTAGGTGTTGCGGCACCAAGGAGAGATCCGTTGGGGATCTTGCATAGTGGAAATCCTTCGTGTGTCGAAGGCGGGGATGTAGAGCAAGTGTGCTCGAACCTCGAAACAAACCCTTTGTGTTTGCGATTGCTCACTCTTGCTCTCTTACTCTTTTTTGTCTCTATTTTATATCTTGCATTCAATTTATTGTGTTCATCTTATATATGCATGATATATTCCCTTGTGCTCATAATTGATATACATACTTGCTTGGGATTGTTGTTAACACTAGTATTCAACCAAGAGAGCCAACGCGGCACCTCAACCCATTCAAGGGAATCTAGAGGAGCTTGTCCAGAGCCTCGCAAGGGGAATTCGGCAACACTCTTGAGTTATACATAAGTGTTTAATTAAAAGAAGTTTTAATTTGGTCATCTTAGTTTTAATTTCGCATTATTTGTTCATAAGTGACCATTAGATTAGCCATCACCTATTCACCCCCCCTCTAGGTGATCTTACAATTGGTATCAGAGCTAGTGCTCTTGATTTGGGTCTAACAACCTAAGAGTTAAAGATCCTTCTTTAGGCTAATCACAATATTTTTGTACACACACACCTCACCATGGACTTCATGTCACCACCCACCTTTGATATTCTTAACATCCAAATTTGGAAGGTTAAGATGTCTTTGTTCCTCAAAGGACTTGGCCTTAGTGTCTATCTTGCCACTACTAATAATGCATATTGTATAGATGGTAAGAATATTGAGGCTAATGCTAAAGCCCTTCATGCTCTTCAATGTACCATAAATAATGACTATTTATCTAGGGTTTCTAACATTGAATCGGCTTTTGTAGTATGGAACACCCTCATCTCCATTGGCGAGAAAGATCTATATTATGCCGGGAGCGATTTGGATGTTGGAAGCGACACCTCCAACAAGTGCTACATGGTCCAAGGGGATAACCCCCTTGAGGTAACTTCCGAATCCGAGGAAGATGATATTATGTCATATGATGAGCTCAATTCATTTTGCCAATTATTGCTTGAGAAATATGACATGAAAAAGAAAGAAATTAAAAATTTGAAAAAGGACATTGCTTGCATGCATGAAGAACATGACTCATTTAGAGATAACATTGCATGCTTAGAATTAGAAAATAATAATTTGAAAAAGGATTTTGATTGCATGCTTAAAGAAAATGATTCTTTTAAATCTAAGGTTGCATGCTTAGAAAAGGAAATAAAGATTTGAAAAATGAGAATGTTTCCTTGATTACTAAATTGAATGATTTATGTGAAGGGAACACTATTTTGAAAAATAAGATTGATTTGGTGGAAAAACAAAAGGAAGAAGTTTTTCAAGAAAATAAATCTTTGAAAAGAAAATTTATTGAAAAAGAAAAAGATTTTGTTTCTCAAAAGAAAAGAAAAATGATTCCTTATCTCATCATGCTTTTCATGCCACAACTAATGAGATTAAGAATTTGAAAAATAAAATGGAGAATTTGAGTTCAACTTTGAACTCTTGTGCATTCAATCATTCTAAGTTGGAATCTTTGTTTCAAAAGAAACAAGTTCCCCATGCTCATGCACATACACATCATGCTCATACTTATGTTGCACATCACGATCACAATCACACTCATAAGCATCATGATAGGGTGTACACTTGTACACATTGTGGTCGCAAAGGCCATTTAGCAAAATATTGTTTTGATAAGAAGCATAACTTATATTTTGCTATGTCTAAAGGATTTTGGGTTCCTTATAATAAAGCTAACCCCAAAGGACCCAAGAAAATATGGGTACCAAAACCCCCACCTTTTGCTTGTGATGTAGGTGAGGGCTCTCACAAAACGTGAGAGGGATGGTACCTTGGTAGTGGATGCACTTGGACATGATGGACATACTTTTGGGTTGCATCGCTATCAAGGAGCTTTGGTGGATCAACCACCATGCTAGGAGCTTTGGAGTTGGTAACAATTTCTAAACTCCTATTTCATTTATGTACATGCTTGTTCATTCATAATATTCATAGCATGTTCATATTTTAAGATTTTGTGTGCTTTATGTGGTAGTTACATGCTTAGATGTAGATTTGTCAAACTTGTATGTATACATATACAAATAGTGAACTACAATTGATTCTTAAATATTTGGACTTCATGCTCACTTGTATCCACTTTATGTATTTGTATAGACTAGTTTTGATGATTCTCCTTTATACATGTTTTGCCAATTTTTTATGATTTACTTCATGTATATGCATGTTTAATTCAAGTCTAGTAAATATACATGTATACCCGTGAGTCTCTAGCTTTCATGCAAATATTTGATAGACTCTTTTACAATTTTGGGATATGTATGTGTATTGTTAGATTTGTATAATTCATACATATACCATGAAGATTGTAGTTTTTTAATAAAAATGATTTTGTGTTGATTTGATAACAATGATTTCTATGTGATTTGAGCTTCAATGACAACTTTCATGAAAATACTATTTACATAACCTTTGAACACTCATCTTTTATTCAAAATATATTTTATGAGCTTTATGGACTATGAGTGCTTGGATTTTTATGTACTTAGTCTCATTCATGAAAAACATATGATTTGACATATTTGAAGGATCTTTAACTAGTTTTCAAAAACAATTTATACTAGTTACGTATTCTTCAAATAGTTTTTGAGATTGTCACATGATTCAATTTTTCTTAAAATTTAATGCTTCATGATTTGAATATTAGTTTATATGTTAGTTTTTGTCAACACTAGGATTTATACTTGAACATATCATGGGCCTCAAAAGATCTATTAGTGTGCTTAAATGCTTATTTGAACCCTTGAAATGTACTTGTATTGCTTAGTTTTGATGATTCATACATATTTAAACTTATGTTCACCTTTTGGATTTGATTTATGATCATGTGCCTTTTATTTCATGTATATGTGTGTTTTGCCAAACCTTAAAATATACATGTATAACTTTGAGTCTTTTGCCTTCAATGCAAATCCATTCATATAGACTCACTTGAGTTTAAGAGATATGTATGTATATTTCATGTATTGTCAAAACATACATATATCTTGACATATAGATTTTGTTTTCAATGATTTAATAAAAAATGTGAGATGATTTTGATGTTTATGATTTTCTAAGGAATATTGTACCTTATTGCCATTTTCATGATGCCATGTTTCACATAACATTAGTACACTCACTTCTTTTGAAACTATTTGGACTTTATAGATTAGAGTGTTTGAGTGTTTTGTGTTTCATTGCTATTTCATGAAAATCCTTAGATTTATTCCTTGATAGAAGGATTTCGTACTAGTTGTTAAACACTTTCATTTAACTAGTTCGAATTCTTCATGTGTTGTTAATGCTAAGCTTAATTCAAATCTTACTTTTCAAGCTTATGCATTAGATTTTAAAATGGTATCAATATTTTTTTTTATTTTTTTTTGATATCCAAGAGAAAATTCAAAATTTGTTTTGATAAAATAGAATTAATGATTTTGTTTTGATGAGAAAAATTCAAAATTTTTGATTTGTATTGCCCCTCCTTGACTTCTTTATTTTTGACATAAAGGGGGAGAAAATTTGTTTGATGTATTTTACTTTGAACCCTTTGTTGATGATTGACAAAAGGGGGAGAAGTATTTGTGTTTTTGTTTTGATATATATGCATGATTTCCTTGCTTAAGGGGGAGAAGTATTTGTCCTTCTTATTTAAGGGGAATTAAGATTTGTATTTATGCATATGTGTTTTGATTTATGCAAATAGGAGTAAAAAGATTTTGATTTATGCTTGTTGCATCTCCATATTTGCATCCATATTCATGTGCTTCATGATCATATTTATTAATTATTTTGTATGCATGAGTTAAGGGGAGCTTCTTTGAAGCTTTACTTTAATCCATGCATATATAACGTCATGAGTTTTGTCATCATCAAAAAGGGGGAGATTGTTGGCCCAAAGGCCTATCACCCTAGTTTTGATGATGATCAACTCATGAAGTTATGATTACTAATGATCTTGTGTTTAATTAGTGACAGATTCCTTATCAAGATCTTAGTAGGTGTGGAGCTTCAACAAAGGATTTAAAGTCAAGTTGGAAGCTAGCACCGGTTGATTCACGAGCCTATGCATCAAGATCACATCTAGAGATGAGCTCGGTGGATTGCATTTGGACCAAGTCAAGAAGATGAGAAGCTTTCAAGTGAAGACTTCAAGAGGATGAAGACTTGTGTCTAGGTATAAGATTTTGTTTTTTTTTTAGAGTAAAATGTAAAGGATAGATAGTTGGTGGATTGCTCAAGTATACCATGCACACCACTCTTGATAGAATTGTTTTCATAAAAGAATTTTTTTTTGTTTTAGAAAAGAATTTTAACCAAAAACCAAATTTGTATTTAAGTGGTTTTGATTTTTTGGTATTTCATAGTTTACATATCTTATATCCAAACCATGCTTAGAGCCTATTGTCAAAAACTAGATATTTCATCTTGATTGTATAGTGGATCATATCCATACACACTATGCTTTTAAAGTATATCTTGTTTTTGTATTTGATGAAGTTATGGAAAAACAAGTTTTAGAAAAACATGTTGTTTTAGAAAAACGTTTTTATTATGAGCTAATATTTCCAAGTTACAAAAATAGACCAAAACATGTATAACATGTCTTGATTTTGTGCAAGCATGTTTGTTCTTCATAGTATATTGGTAAAACTATTTTTGTAGAATTTCTATGTATTTTTAGGATTTTATAAAAAGATTTTATATCCTGTTTTCAGACCTGGACATTGGCTGACAGGCCAAGTCGGTCGACCGGACCGGTCGACCGATGTGCACAGCCTTGTGCACACTGCCAGCACAGTGGCCGGTCGACCGGGTCGGTCGACCCGACCAGGAGAGCTTTTGCTCTCTGGAAATATCAGTCGACCGAGCCGGTCGACCGATAGAGAGTTTGTTCTCTGCCCAGGAAGTCGGTCGACCGGGCCGGTCGACCGGAGGCTGCAACGGTCGGATTTTTGACCGTTGCCGTCGACCGGGCCGGTCGACCGGTAGCTCTGACAGAACCCCAACGGCTCTATTTTCTGTCAGCCTATAAAAGGGGTCTTGTCAACTGTTTTTGGTAGAAGATTTTGGAGATTTCTAAGCCAGTTTTTCCTAGACTTTTTCAGAAGTTTTCTCCACAAAATAGAGTGCAAATACTTCCCATCTAAAGGGATTTTATCAAGAGAGTGTAAAGTGATTTCTTGTGTTTTTCACCATAGCTTTCTTTCCTTGATTTCTCACACTTCACTTGAGCATCCATAGACATATCTATCCTATAGGAAAGTGTTGTAGTGAGCTTTTGTAATTGGTGATCAAGTGTTAGATCACCAAAGAGATTTCCATTGTATTTTGAGGAGACGGGCAAGTGTGCTCGTGTGGTAGAGTTCTTGTGTGAACTCGGTGGTTTGAGGTGCGCCCTCATTGAGCCGGTGGGCTTGTGGTGTACGGACAAGGAAGTCCGAGAGCTTGTAGGTGTTGCGGCACCAAGGAGAGATCCGTTGGGGATCTTGCATAGTGGAAATCCTTCGTGTGTCGAAGGCGGGGATGTAGAGCAAGTGTGCTCGAACCTCGAAACAAACCCTTTGTGTTTGCGATTGCTCACTCTTGCTCTCTTACTCTTTTTTGTCTCTATTTTATATCTTGCATTCAATTTATTGTGTTCATCTTATATATGCATGATATATTCCCTTGTGCTCATAATTGATATACATACTTGCTTGGGATTGTTGTTAACACTAGTATTCAACCAAGAGAGCCAACGCGGCACCTCAACCCATTCAAGGGGAATCTAGAGGAGCTTGTCCAGAGCCTCGCAAGGGGAATTCGGCAACACTCTTGAGTTATACATAAGTGTTTAATTAAAAGAAGTTTTAATTTGGTCATCTTAGTTTTAATTCCGCATTATTTGTTCATAAGTGACCATTAGATTAGCCATCACCTATTCACCCCCCCTCTAGGTGGTCTTACATCAGCAACAAGGTGCCCCCACCTTAGTTGTAACCACCCGGATTGCGGGGCCATCCACCGCCCATGTAGCGGGGAAGTGGCCCCTCATTGTGGAGCGTTTTCAGGGGCACGATCACCCCCTAAAAGCCCTATAAATAGTCCCGTCACTATTGAAGACGAGGACGACAATTATCGGGCAAGGAAGAGATTCCGAGAAGGAAAAAAAAGGAGAGATCATCGACAGAGAGAGAGAGAAGACTCTTCAGCAAGCTTACTGAGTACTAGCTGCTCTTTGCCTAGCTCCTCTTCTAGAGTTTTAGTGGACAGAGCCGAGTTACTCTCTCTACCGACGAAGAGAAGATCCCCGACGGTCCAAACAGTCATCTGGTCAACGGAGAACAAGATTCACTCTCCACCGCCACCCGAAGAACCCAGCACTAAACAAAGGGGGAATTCAAGATTCAATATTCTCCCTCCCTTGTAACCGGAAGATTTAGCCTTTTCCGCGTCAAACAAGAGATGGCGACTCCGCTGGGGAATCTGTTTGTCACTGATGAACAAGCTGTGGCGCAGGATGATGTTCTCCGTAAGGGGAAGATGGTCGAAACGCTCGTTGTCGAGTTCGACCAGGCGAAGTATGAAGAGTTCCTCTCTTCTGGCTCCAAGAGCCCAAAGACCCGCGTCTGCCGCAGGGTCTCGACTGAAAAGTTACCCAAAGCCCAATCTGAGGCTCTGCCGGGTGCCGATGCCCACTGTGCCAAGACAAGTTCACGCGCCAACGCCTCCCAGAAGGCCCGCGTGACCTCAGGCACTGCTGTTGCGATCAACCACGTCGCACAGAACACACGCGCCAACGCCTCCCAGAAGGCCCGCGTGGTCCCAGGCACCACTGTGCTGCTGCGATCAACTGCGTCGCGCAGAATACCCGCGTCAACGTCTCTCAGGAGACCCGCGTGGTGAACACTCTTGGTTCTGTAAACCAGGAGGTTGTTGGTTTCTCCCCTCCTCCACGACGCAACCGGAATGCTGAGCGTCGACAGAGGAGACGCGCGCGTCAACTTCAAGTCGGAACCGTTGGTTGTCTGACTGGGGGTGGACACGGCGTACAATCTGATGCCTTGCCCGCACCTCGTCCAGTGCGTGAGATCCGCGTTTGGCGACCCAAACGCGAGACTCCTCAAGTTGAGTCCTCTGAGGACCAACTCATCAAACGCCAGGGTGAAACCTCCGCGTCTTTTCAAACGCAGGAAGTACGCACTCGTAGGCGTGGGGCCCAGCAGCCCGCTCTCTCTCAAGCAATTCTGCCCAAACGCATCAGGCAGCAACGCGAGACTCGCGTGCGCGTCATACAGCCGCGTCATGAGAATCGCGTCCCTGAAGTCTGCGTCCAGGCTGAACAGCACATGACTGTCTCCCGTCTTCGACGTTGCGAGACCAGTCTCTTTAATCCCCCTCCCACGGATTTGAGGGATTATTTGACAAGGAAAAGAAGTGCCAATCAAGCCACTTCGTCATGCTGCTGTCAACAGCTCATCCATATGCTCTCTGGATGCCATTATGGATCAGGCATGCACCAGCAGTCCTTAATCAGACAGCTGACCCTGATTCCCCCGTCAGCCAAAAGAAGACGCTCCCACAGAAGGAGAACCTTTTCAGATGTTGAATATCCAGAGCTTACTGCAAACATGACTAGCAGAAGCAAGGGAAAACAACCAATGGTCAACTCAGAGGAATCTGACTCTGAGCCGGAAGGGGTGTATCAACACACTCGCACCCGGACGGGGGCCATTCCCCCAATTGACTATAATGCCTTAGCCCGCGGCATTAGAATAGGTGATTCTCACTCCGCTGTAGTGGAGTCGCAGGCTTCAAACTCTTCCGTCGAGAAGGAGGCTTCCGCCTACATGGCAGACACTCCTAAAGAGACGGCCAGGCGTTTAGAGCAGACGCGAAGCGCCAGATGGATATAATCGCCTCTCAACAGAGATCCATTGACTCCCTCAAGCATATGCTTGAGAAATTGCTTGAAGAAAGAGCGAGATCTCCTCCTAGACGGCCGAAGGAGAAAGGGAGAAAGGGAGGAAGCCCACCCTCCGAACCTTCCGACGAGACACGACGATCTATCTCGGATGTGTCCAAGCCCTCGTCGCAGGCAAGAAGCGACCAAGACCAGGAGAAGACTCATGCTAAGAGGATGAGTCAATTGGAACGACGCCTCGAGGCCCTTGCCAATCGCAAGGACCTCCAAGAAGCTGGAGTGGTCCGGCCCTATCCGGCTGAGTGGGACTTAGTTCCATACCCTCCTAAGTACAAGGCTCCAACCCTCCAAGCATTCGACGGGAAGGGGTCACCCAACCAGCACATCTACTACTTCAAATCCCAGACCGGGAATGTAGTAGATAATGACGCCATCCTGGCGCGACTGTTCATCGGCACCCTGAAAGGGTTGGCTTTTGAGTGGTTTATGAAGCTCCCGGAGGGTTCTATCAAGAACTGGGGGGATCTGGAGAAGCTGTTCTTAACACGCTTCTTCGAAGATGACTCCGAAGTCACAATGCCCACCCTTTTAGCTACCAAACAGCGGAGAGGGGAGTCCGTCAAATCTTTCGTGGAAAGATTTCGGAACACGGCACTTCGGTGCCCAAGCGGTATGACCCAGGCCACCCTGGTGGAAACATGCCGCCACAATCTCCAAACCTCACTCCTTGCTCAAATAGGAGTTGCTGAAAGCCGCACCTGGAAGCAGTTAGTCCAACAAGGTGAACAGGCTGAGGAGATTGTTGCCCGTGTCAGGGCAGAGGAAGGCAAGCTGCGGCCGGAAAGGTCGACAAGGCGTGCACCGGCACCAGACACCTCCCTCCAGACGAAGCGGAAGGATAATTTGGCGACGGAGACCAAATCTCCCACCAAACCTCAAACAGGCAGGGCAAGTGGCTCTTCAAGCCAGCCACGCCCCAACAAGCAGTATTCCTTCAAGGAGGAACACGTCGATTCGCTCTTCAAGCTACTAAACAAGAGCAATCGACTGAAGCTCCCTGAAATTAGGCACCCGGAGGAAGTCGGCAAGACCGACAATCCCAACTACTGCATGTACCACAGGATGTTGGGACATCCTACCAAAAGCTGCTACGTCTTCAAAGACATCCTTCAGGCTTTGATTGACGCGGAGGTGCTAAAGCTCCGACCAGAGCAGAAGAAAGTCACGGCTAATGTGACGTCGGTTCTCCAGTTTGGGAGACAACCTCCAACGCCTGCGGGGGTAACTCCTATTCCAAGGGGAGAATTAAGAGTGGTCAACACAGACCCTCACCAGCAGCAGGAGAAGGGCTTGGTAGCCGTCCCTACACCTCAGGGGGAAACCATGTGGGTCCACCCTGACCTCGTCGATGAACAACAATGGACTACTGTAATCAACAGGAAGTCCAAAGGCAAGGCAAAAGCTTCGTCCTGCCATGTGGTATGTGCCTCCTCCCGAGAAGCAGAGGATGATGTTCCTCACTGACTGATTCAGAAGAGGAAACAATAGTCTTGGCCGCAGAACCCAATCAACCGATGACGGGAACTCGTTCGGGTCAACCCTACTTGAAGCAGTACGGCGAAGTGGCGGTAAACCCTCCGCAACCGGCTGCAGAGCCAACTAGGCCCTCCACGAAGCCACCTGTGGAGAAGCAGAAGGAGACTCGATTCTCTCGAGCCCTTCAAAGAGGCATCGCGGAAGGGTCTTCGGCACCTTACCGCTTTGATGTCCTGGCTCAGCTGGCCAACATTCCGGCACGCATTACCTTGTATGAACTTCTTAGACTATCAAAGTCGACCAGGGAAGCTCTGCAAGAAGCTCTGGCAAATGCTGAGGTCTTCATGACCCAGGTGCCGAAGAGGAAGATGTAGAGGATTGCCTCCACGCTTCCCAGAATGCCCCCTGCATCACCTTCACGGCAGATGATATGCAGGTGAAAGGGAAGCATGATCGACCCCTGTACTTCACAGTTACATCGGATCATCTGAGGTGAACCGCATTCAGGTAGATCCAGGGTCCGCATTGAGCATTATGCCCCGCCGAGTCATGCAACACCTCGGCATCCCTACCCACCGTCTGAGCCCTACACAGACGACCATCTACGGGTTCAATGCCAACGGCACCCGTCGATGGGGAAGATCAAGCTCAAGTGCCAGATTGGGAGCCTCAAAGTCGGAGGTGACATGCTACGTCATCGATGCCGACACTTCCTACAATCTGCTGCTGGGACGACCATGGATCCACCGCAACTCCATCGTTCCCTCCACTCTTCACCAAGTCATGAAATACATTGACGCGAGTGGGAAGATGCAAACGTTGGTTGCCGAAAGGTATCCGTTCAAGGGAGTCGAGAATTATTTCACGGATTCCCTCTTATATCAGGATCCGGTGGATGAAACCCCGCAACTGAGGCGCCAGACTCTGGTAATGAGGCTGACACTGAGCCCGAGCAAGAAAAGTGCCTGTGGAGTTAGAACCACTTGTAAGAGCACTAATAAGCTCGATGTTGATAATACCACCGACGATGCAGGCGGTTGGTATATTAATGAGAATCTAGACTTTGAATATTTTTCTGCGTGTGCATCCGATTCAATACCGTCGGATACTACTACCGACGTAGACGATGACATCTGGTCGGCAATGGATGCTTTGACATCATTGCATGTACCAGTAAAATCATCTTTCGGGACATACCAGGATAATGCGATGCGCAGGAATCTATATTCTTGGTTCCGGCAAGACGAAAAGGCCAAAGACCAATACTTTTCGGGCGAATCTCGTCTGAACCGATGCCCCGCGAAGAATCGGAAAGCGAGGAGGAATCCCCTCAGCTCGACCATTATGAATCGAAAGCGCTCAGAATGATGAAGCAAATGGGGTACGATCTAACCAACACCCGGGTTGAACTTCGGCAAAGGAAGGAGGACGCTGCTTCGATCCTTTGTGCCGAAAGGGAAGG